>JAVJIF010033505.1:0-83638 GCA_038442645.1 Agave tequilana | reverse complement strand
GTGGCGGTGGTACTTGAGTGGTGGCATATGTGTGGCCAACAGCTGTAATGGGTGATGGTGCACAATGCTAGCAACAGTGGGTGGTGACATCAATAAAAGTAGTTGTAGTGGCAGCGGCAGCGGCAACGACAAGGCACTGATGAAAACAATCATAGTGAAGAAAGACGAGGAAAAAGAAAAGATGAGATAGAAGACCATGGGTTAGAAATAAGATTTTCTATTGATTTTCAGATGTGATGAGAATGAAGAATACTTGCCTATCACGAAGAGAATCATATTTCTATGAAATGAGAGGATGTGATGCAATGAAAATATAACATTTGTAAGAATATTTAATTGATCATACGCGAGATAGAGTATCTGCGTGGAATCCTTAGACTCCCACGACACTGATTGATACACAATATTGCATATTTTACCACATAATCCCCATGCATATTGCAAATAAATATATGATTTTTACTCATCTTCTCTATATTTTTACAGGTTCACCTGAAATGAGAGAAAGCCCATAATCCTTTAATTAGCAATAATTAAAGAGATTATTCCAAGCCCAAGATAAAGCCCAATTTGAATCCAGGATCCAGAGAAATCTACGTAACAACTCAAGATTCTAGAAGGCCACGTGGATAACACCTCGCAACAAACCTGTACCAGAAAACCTGGGCTCAATGGCCCAGATTTTTGCCGCCAAATCTGGGATTTTGCCGCCAAATTGCGGCAAAGATAAGTTTTGTTGTCCCGGATTTTGCGCCACCACCTGGATCTCGAAGCTTCTCTCTGAGCCCTATAAATACTGCACCTGGACCTGAGGGAATGGAGAAGAGAGGAGAAATTATTAGATGCTTGTAATTTTTGTAGGTTTTTCTCTAGGATTTAGTTCTTTAGACCCTCTTCTTCTTCCCTAGAAATTTTGTAAAGAGAGAGTTTTGTAAGAAAGAGAAAGCTTGTGTACATCAAGGAGTGACAACTTGTGAAGTAAGGATTCATCCATTCTCTTCTCTCTACTCTTGCATTTTCTAGTTTACTTGCTTTCTTTATTTCTTGCTTTACTTTCTTGCAATTTAATTCATGCTTTGCTTTTATTTTGTAATGCTTGTAGCTAACTTTTCTACATGTACTAGCTAACAACTTACCTTGCTAACTACTAACTCATGTGATTGTTATCTTTAATCTTGCAAGTTGGATGGTCTTCTCTTCTCCGATGGGTTAAACCCCCCCCCCCCGTCATCTGTGGGAAAGTAATTAGATCAACACGCAAGACAAATCCTGTCGATGAATCAACATGAGGCACGCATTCACTATCACGGAGTTTAGTAAGTTTTTAGCAAGGTAGTAAGTTAGCTAGTCATGGTTTTCTTCCATTCAAGTTTCTAAAGTTTTCTTTTCTTTTTAGTTGTTAGTCCAAATCCAATCTTGATTTTGATTTCTTTCATTTCCATCATGAACATATCCACCGTTCTTTCATTTCTTCTTCATTGTTTTATTCTTTATTTTTTTAAGCATAGAAGAATTCTCGTTTTACATCTTCCTACCTATCGTAAAGCTTCCATCGCGAGCTCTCCCTGAGAATCGACTCGGTATAGCCCTATGCTATAAACGGAGATAAGAAAGGGTATATTAATCATCTTTCATACATTTGTTGTAACGCCCCGATCCCCGCGGATACGGGGACGTCACTGCAACGTATATACGTAAGTCCGAATTACCTCCCGTATATACCTAAGCATCAGTACAGACAAGAAATCAGAGTACGGAAGCAAATGGTGCATTATACATTCCAACACATATATACAATTACAGAATTATCACCAGAGTGATTACAATATTACATAATATCATATCACTAATATGCGCAAATGCGAGAGTACAAGGAATATACATAATATGAACGGTATAAAAGGGAGCTCGCATACAAGTATACAAGGATGTACAAGTATGAAAAGTATAAAAGGCACTCCCGAGTTTGCTAAGAACACTCGAGAGGCACAAAGGGGTCTGGAAGGATGTGGCTCTGGACGGTCGGCTGGAGATCCACGCTACTGCTGCGTCGCTCTGAACACACGCTCCCGCTCCAAGATCTGGACGTGAAATCCAGGGGAGTCAAATAATACTCCCCAGGCGAGTGTAGAAGCAAAACCAAGTGGTGAAGCAAGGTGAGCACATAATGCATATATCAAGTAGGAAATACTCAGAGGCAGATAGGATAGAGCAGGTAAGAATAGACATGGCATGAGAATCATAAACAGAATCCAAATAAAACCAATCCGAGCTACCAGTAGTTATAACATAATACTCATAAAAACATGAAATCCGATATAAAGTCCGGGGGAAAAGCAAATACGGTGAGCACATCACGGATTCATAGCTATTTAGATGCAGGCTTTGGTATGCGTCCCATTCCACATACCTCTACTACAACTTAAAGAGCCGGTTTATTATGACACTTTATTATTACTCGTCTTGGCCATATATCTAGGTATGTGTCTCGGGGTACGGCCAACTCACATACATCCATAATAAGCAAGTCGATGTTGTTATTGGAAACAGCGGTTGTATCAACGAACTATGTTTACAGTGGTCCCGTGCATGCCCGGGACCACGGTCCAGGGTATTCCGCTGCATGAGACGGAAACAGCCGCGAGGCCTATCCAGAGGGACTTATGAATGCCCTTTATATAATGAAGTAAGGAATAAGGGAGCCAGCTCTCCCCTCGGTCCCCTGGAGTACCACAGGTCATACCGGATATAAAGTGCACAACCTAATGCCACTGTAAACACGAACCATATCGATATCCGCATGTTTCCCCCGACCCATACAAGTTGTCCTTTTTAGGATTTATTAGTTTAATTATCACTTTACGGAATAACAGGAAATGGACATGATCAGGAAATTAGGAGTACATAAGTACTATATAGTCAGGTCACTGCATGTAAAGCAGGAAAACAGGTCACTGATCATGACACAGAATCATAATCAAGGTCCCCGTAAAGATGATAATCACAAGTCAAGTCATCATGCTGGGTGTCAAGTGATAGCATGACAGAGTGGTGATATTAGTAACAACCAGCATATCAAGAATGGATAGTAGTCAGGTAAGTCATGACATAATAAAAGGGTCTTGCCAATAGTGGCATGGCAGGTGGTTAGATGATAACACAGTTGCCAAGTGATATACATATGATAAATGGTAGCACATACTGACAGGTCTAAAATAATGCCAAGTGGTAATGTAAAAGCAATGGTCCAAAGTCCAACAAGTCCAACGACCACGAAGGGTCGGCCACGCATAGCATAAAGCAATAAAAGATATAAAGCATGAAATACAACACATGAAGACTAGAGCGAGAATACTATCATAATCAATGGAATGGTAAGCAGAGGGTAGCGAGTGAGAACACTCGCCTGGGTCACCAATAGACCGAAATATCCGAAATCCACGAAGCCTGGGATACGCCACAAAACCTGATATAAATATTTAGAGTGAAGATGAGAGAGAAAGAATGGAAGATAATGTGTGTCAAGAGATAAGTCAGTGATACCTATAGGTAATGTAGTCTAGAGGGTAAGTTTCAGTTTCAAGAAGGGAATCATTATAACAGATAGGCAAGGTTAGTCGTCTAGGTGGAATAGGTGGTCGACTAATAAAGAGTTGGTCGACTAGGAGAAATGGGGTAGTCGACTAATAGTGGTCCTAAGTTGTCTAACAGTCGGTCAAGTTGACTAAAACTGGGTTCTAGAGAGTTAGGATTTTTCCACAGGAGAAGCAGATTTTGGCCCAAAACAGACTACGGTCCGACTGGGGTCATGGCCGGTCGACCGGTACACTAACTGCCAGGACGGTCGCCTGTCGGTCGACTGCCGGTCGACCGAAAATACAGGTCGGTCGAGTGATCGGTCGACTGCCGGTCGGACCGATACAAGGCCGTGAGCTCCAGGTTTGGGTCGGTCGAGTGCCGGTCGACTGCCGGTCGACCGGACTATCCCAGCGTGCACGCTGTGCACGTCGGTCGACTGCCGGTCGACTGTCGGTCGACCGGGCTCCTGAAAACTGCTGCTGTTGGTCTAAAAATCAGATTTTTGTGTGGTTGTGTTTGGTGATCTAAAATATGATTTTGATGGCATAATTGAACATGATATGTGACCTTAAGCATGCTAAGAAATAACCAAGTCTTGGTGATTGAAATTACTCACCAAAAGGCACCAAGTGATGGAGGTTGATGAAGGTGGAGTCTTTGGTGTTGTTGACCTTGTGGTGGTGGTTTCCATGGTGATGAAGGAAGAAGAAGATGAAGCTAGGTTGGAGAAGTGTGGTTGTTTGCCTTGGTGAGATGAAGGAGATGGAGGTGGTGAAAGCTAGGGTTTGGCTTTTGGTGAAGAGAAATGAAAGAAAGGGATTGAAATGAAAAGGAAATGTATATATAGGATTTGGATTTAGTAAAGGGAGTTGCAATTAAATAAATAAGAGGGGTTTAATTGCAAAGTGGGGAGTGAGGTGTTTCTCTTGGCCAATGGTGGCTTGCCAAGTGAGGGGGTGAGGTGGAGGTTTATGTGGTGGAGAATTGGTGGAAGTGTGTGGAGGAAAATGGAAGCTTAGGAGGAAGAAAAGAATAAAGGAAAAGGAAAAATGGAAAAGAAATTGAAAAGAGAAGAAATTCTCTTGGAAGGCAAAATAAAATAATGAAAGTGGCGGATTCCCGGGATTGAGTCGCGGATGCGGAAATCTTTCGGAAAATACCGGATACGTCCCGAAATCAAGTATCTCGGAACGACCCGAAATAAATATCAAAATTCCATAATATAATACTAAGTATCATAGTGAAATCCGTTTTAAGAAATACTGTACAGTTTTAATATTAAAAATCCCGGAATCAGTTACCTACCGACTCCGAGGAATTTTCATAAAATCATAAAATCCTCAGAAAAAGAATGTAGGTAGAAAATGTGATTCTAAGAATTAAAGTCTAAAGGACCATCATGAAATTCCTAGCTGTGTGTGAATTAAAAATCCTGGAATCGGTTATCTACCGACTCCGGTGGAATATCCATAAATTCGTAAAATCTTTAGAAAAAGGATTTAGGTAGGAATATTACTCTAAGAAGAATCATCTAAAGACTCTTCGAGAAATTCCAAGTGGTTTGTGAATTAAAAATCCGGGAAGCGGTCAGCGACACTGGCCGACACCGGTTTTGAAGAAATTCATTTTAATTCCAGAAAAATCTAGAAAATCATAGAAAATATATAATAATGGAAAATGATATTTAAAACTAAATCGGTTAAATCGGAATAGTAAAAAGACCAAATCGAGTAATATTCTAGGATCGGGCCTTCGGTTCAGACTAGGGCTGACTCCGAATCCACGAATCCAAATCCAAGACAAAACAGTCATAAAAGAATTCATAATACAGAATAAATACAGGAAACAAATCGAAAAAATACGATCGGAAAATCTGAATACGCAACTAAGTACGTATTCCGGGAACAGGGTATTACATTTGTGGAGTGATTTAAGCACTTGAGGTTGTTTCTAAACCTTATCTCCTTAATTGAATACATATAATTGTGCTCATACTCCATATACGACACCTTTTCTCGTCTAAACAAATAATTGGCGCCGTTGCCGGGGAGAGCAACGTTTTTGGTTTAAAGTGAAGAACTAAATGAATCTTCTTCTCTGTTGCAGGTTACAGGTGAAGAAACAGGAAAAATAGCATTGCAGTGACATATAAGTGGACCTGGCCTCTGCTCTTGAAAGCAGAGACCAGGATCCCTCCAATTGCCGCAAAATCCTGGCTTTTGCCGCAAATTTGCGGCAATAAGGAGTGCACTACTGATCATTTTTCTGCAGGGTCTCTGATTCTGCAAAATACTTCTGCTGCATTACTTAATTTCATGTATTATTCACCCTATACCTGCTTAATAAGTCAACAGTAAAAAAATTGGTTGTAATCGTTAAAAGTTGATTAGACATTTGCATTTCTAGGCACGTGTCTTTTCAATTCATTTACTTTTACTGTTGAAGAGTGCTGGATGCAAGGTACGTAAGCATTGCATGTAGACTAGGAATCATCTCTTGCTTGATTTTTCATGCTTTGAGTGAATCCTTGTTATCTATCTTGTACACTTGCACAATTCAATTTTAAGGGCATAACCGATAAATAAGATAAGGTGGGGAGTTCATTACCCTTTCCTTAGCCCAAAAACCACAATCCGAGCACTCACTACACTAACCAAGCCTAATTTAATAAAAAAGTAGACGTTGGCCCTAGGGACATCTCGGACTCATTTAGGAGATTATCCTAAGGGGGAAAAGTGTTGGAAATTGACTCTTGCAAAATCAGTGTTTAGGAAAGGGATTGAGGGCCGAAAGCCCGAAGGTTGGTGGTTACTTAATTAAGGAACGTTTTTGACGGAAAACCTCCCAACAACCTTGCCCTTACCTGGCTGATTAGCTTGTTGTAAAAGTCTACACTAAACCTCCCGTGGACGGTCTAATCAGTTAGGAGTCGTCTAGGTCATAGGTCTACCCTAACTTAGGTTAGAATTTTTTCTATTTTGTTTGTTTGTTTCTTTTTGTTTGTATTTCATTGTGTGATATGGCTTATAATAACAATTTTTTCAACTTAATAATAATCCATATTTCACACCGACTTCATATTCGGATAATTCCAACCCGTGTTTTTACAATATGCACCTACCACATACGCCGGGTTGGCCTTATCCGAATCAATATGACCCATACCCCCATCTAATAACTATAATTTCCAAAATAATTTCAACTCTTCACCAAGTAATTGGGGATTCACGTACCCCGAGTCAAATTCTCAAACTCCTTGTCCACCATATCCACCAAGTTCACAATATCCACAACATCCATTTCCCGATTTTGCTTCTCATACTCCTTTTTCTGAACACCAATTGAAGAAAAATCTGAGTTACTAAGGAGTTTAGAAGCCAATTTACAAAGGGCCGAGCAAAAACTGCAACATTGGCCTCTCCAATTCCACAGTATTTTCAAGAGTCTTACTCAGTTCCACCTTTTCATAATGAACAACCATTTACCTTGGAAACGAGTAAAGAACTCTTGTGTGAGTCCAAGCTTCAATCTCCACACATGTGTGACTCACATTATTTATAACTTTCCAAAGTCAAGATTCTTATACTCCCATTCTAGAGCAGCCATGGTAGAAATATCACGTTTAGAAAAGAGTATAAACATCTTGCAAGAGTCTTTGTTACAATATCAAAAAACACGTGCTGAGTCTTTCAATAAGGTGGATGAACAATTGAGTCAATTGGTTAACATCTATAGGAATGAGGAACTCTATCTTATCAACCTTTGACCATTCAATTATGCCACACTCTATTGATAGACCCAAGACTCTTGTCATTTTGGAAATCCAGATTCAATTTCAGAACACTCATCTAAACTTGTCCATCCCATTGACATTTTGGCAAGTTTTACTTTTCCTGAAATTGAACTTGAGTGTGAATATGATCCTGAACTTCCACTTGATGATTCAATTTTTCTTCCTGATTCAATTATGACTCCGGTGTCTTCACATGATTTCACTTCATTTCCGAGTCAGTATTGGATCCAGTGCCTATCCATTGTGAAATTGAATCACCAATCTCTTATGATGATCATATTGAACTTGACCAATTCCATACTTTTGAAAGTCCCATTGATAAATTGGCAAGTTCACTTTTTTGTGGAATTGAATTACATGAGGAATGTGATCTTGAACCCCAACTTAGTGATTCACTTCTTTTTCCTGATTCAATAATGACTCCGGTAACTTTACCTGACTTCAATCTTTTTCCGGAGTCGACATTGGATCCTGTCCCATTTCATAATGAAGTTGAATCACCCATCTTTGAGGATCACATTGAACTTGATCAATTATACACTTTTGATGATCTATTGACAAATTGGCAAGTTCTCCATTTTGTGGAATTGAACTCAATGAGAAATGTGACCTTGATTTTCTCAATCTCTTTACTTCTGAAACTGATTGTACAATTCTGACAGAAGATGCTGACCTTAGTTTTGAAGAATTGTATGGCGATGAGCTTGAATTCCTTAATCTTGGAAGTAAAGAGATATCACCCATATTAAGTCACATCCCATTGGAAAATGATTGTGGACTTGAGCTTCATTTTCTTGACTTGGACCAAATTCCTGAACTCATTCCGACTCCTGAACCATCACTTGACTTAAGTCACATCCTGAGTCAGTATTCCTTCCTGAGTCCAAGTCAACTGTTCTATCATTTCATACTCCATTCTGGACAAGGATCTTGATAAACTTGACTCTGAAATTATTTTAAAATTTGAAAATTGGATGGGGCCAAATTCCTAATAAAAATCATACATGCATACATCATTCTTGTGGGTCATATTCATGATTTTCTGGTGGGTTCCTCAAACCCAAAGCAAAGTTGATTGGGCCATGTTTCGTGGACCAATCAGACCGCCACCGGAACCACCACCTTAAGGTAATTTTTTCCTCCCCTCTTCATTTTGTTTCATGCATACATATATCATGATGCATTGAGGACAATGCATGAAATAAGTGTGGGGGAGGGTTTACTAACATAGAGTTTTTAGATTTTCTTTCTTTTACACTTCTTTTAGAAATAAAAAATATATATAAAAAAAAACTTTTTGAAATAAGAGACAAAGTTTTGATCTATTTTTAAGAAAATTAAGATGTATCTTAGAATTAAGAAAGCCTTAATTATGACATCTTAAACCTAGTTGAATAATAGATCTTGTTTGAAATTATAGGCTAAGTAAGTAAAATTGGTGAGATATTTTTATCTTGAATTTTTTGCCTTAGATAGTATGCACTTTACACTTACACATTTCTTGGGATGGAAACAAAGACCTAAAATGCCATATATAAAAATATAAATAAAAAGAAAAAATGTATACATATAAATAAAACATCACCTATTAAGTTGGATAAATGTGCCTCAAGAAGCATGATTATTCACAGCCTAACGGTGGTAAGGAAATAAATAATCCCCTTTAGTTTTGTGGCCTTTTTTACTCGAGACCTTAAACCCGAGGGATGTTTTCTCATCTGGTGCCCTAAGACCGTCTGGTTTGGGAGTCATCGGTTAAAGGCTCGTTACAAGGGTAAACTAGAAAGCCTAAACTAAGGGAAGAAAAAGCAAATATATATATATATATATATATATATATATATATATATATATATATATATAATTATATATATATAAATAAATGGCTTGATGTTTAGAGTTGAAATCCCAGAAATTTTCACTGAGCACGGTGTGCATATTATCTAGGTTTTATGAAAGATAAAGTATTCAATCCAATTTTGAATTCTTACCTTAATTGAAGACAAGATCTTGCATAGAGACTAAGTTTAAGAAAGAATGATTATAGGTGGACTTATGACCTTAGATCACTTATTTTTTGCAAAAATAGTTCGAAAACATGTTCTCTTTCAAAATGCGTTTTCAAAACACTAACATTTGTCTTCTTTCTTTATGGATTTTGTGGGTGTAATCCGCTGAAAACCCTCAGGAGACAACACTCCTCCTCTAGGGTAACCTAGAGGTTTAACGGCTTGTTGCACACGCTCAGTGCAATCGCGTCACCTGCGAAAGTGGTGTAATAAATTTGTAGTATAGTTTTTCTTTCTTTTTCTTTGTTTTGCTCGGGACGAGCAAAAGAATAAGTGTGGGGGTGTGATTGATACACAATATTGCATATTTTACCACATAATCCCCATGCATATTGCAAATAAATATATGATTTTTACTCATCTTCTCTATATTTTTACAGGTTCACAACTGAAATGAGAGAAAGCCCAATAATCACTTTAATTAGCAATAATTAAAGAGATTAATTCCAAGCCCAGATAAAGCCCAAATTTGAATTCAGGATCCAGAGAAATCTACGTAACAACTCAAGATTCTAGAAGGCCACGTGGATAACAACCTCGCACAAACCTGTACCAGAAAAACTTGGGCTCAACGGCCCAGATTTTGCCGCCAAATCTGGGATTTTGCCGCCAAATTGCGGCAAAGATAAGGTTGTTGGATCCGGATTTTGCGCCAACAACCTGGATCTCGAAGCTTCTCTCTGAGCCCTATAAATACTGCACCTGGACCTGAGGGAATGGAGAAGAGAGGAGAATTAGTAGATGCTTGTAATTTTTGTAGGTTTTTCTCTAGGTTTTAGTTCTTTAGACCCTCTTCTTCTTCCCTAGAAATTTTGTAAGAGAGAGTTTGTAAGAGAGAGAAAGCTTGTGTACATCAAGGAGTGACACTTGTGAAGTAAGGATTCATCCATTCTCTTCTCTCTACTCTTGCATTTTCTAGTTTACTTGCTTTCTTTATTTCTTACTTTACTTTCTTGCAATTTAATTCATGCTTTGCTTTTATTTTGTAATGGCTTGTAGCTAACTTTTCTACATGTACTAGCTAACAACTTACCTTGCTAACTACTAACTCATGGGTGATTGTTATCTTTAATCTTGCAAGTTGGATGGTCTTCTCTTCTCCGATGGGTTAAACCCCCCCCCCCCCCCCGTCATCCAAGTGGGAAAGTAATTAGATCAACACGCAAGACAAATCCATGCCGATGAATCACATGAGGCACGCATTCACTATCACGGAGTTTAGTAAGTTTTAGTAAGGTAGTAAGGTTAGCTAGTCATGGTTTTCTTCCATTCAAGTTTTCTAAAGTTTTCTTTTCTTTTTAGTTGTTAGTCCAAATCCATCTTGATTTTGATTTCTTTTACATTTTCCATCATGAACATATCCACCGATTCTTTCATTTCTTCTTCATTGTTTTATTCTTTATTTTTAAGCATAGAAGAATTCTCGTTTTACATCTTCACTACCTATCGTAAAGCTTCCATCGCGAGCTCTCCCTGAGAATCGACTCGGTATAGCCCTATGCTATAACGGAGATAAGAAAGTATATTAATCATCTTTCATACATTTGTGGAGTGATCTAAGCACTTGAGGTTGTTTCTAACCTTATCTCCTTAATTGAATACATATATTTGTGCTCATTTATACTCCATAATACGACACCTTTCTCGTCTAAACACACACCAAAGTCACTCCCAAGAAATCTTGTAATTGATTAGAAACTAAGGAGAAATAGAAAAACTCCAATAAAAGAGTAAAATTATAAGTCTCCAATATTCATGGTTGCGAGAATGATATTCGAGTGACTTTGTGAACTCTAAAATCATTATCAATTACACCCAAACTTTAGTGTTATTTAATTTTTTGGTTTGTAAACGTTAAAATGAGTTAGCATCTAATTTACTAACTCTTGCATCCAAAAATCTCCTATGTTTCACACATGAGAAATGACTCCCTATTATTCAAACTATATCTTACACAATTATTCGGACGCTAAATGTGGAAACGTTAATGTCGTGCGTGCAACAAATCAAAGAAAGAAACATAGGCCTTATTTTCTTTTCTTCAATTGTCTAAAACGTTTACTTATTTAACACTTTACATCAAAAAATTGGCGCAAATTTTCTTAAAAAAAAGGAAAAAGGGGGAAAGAATTTGATTACACTCTTCTTTGGACAACTGAACAGTTCCAGCCTGCACCAGATTCCGTGAACATTTCTAGCCATAAATTTCTGGCGCGAAAAGAGGTTCCTACCTTTATACCCGCTCGCGGAACAATATATTTATCATTCTCCCTTGAACCAAACCAAAATTACAAACTTGAAGTCAGAGGGCTGAAGGGTAAAGGTTACCCGCGAGTGAACATATCAGGAAGAGTTTCTTCCCCGGCTGTTTGCCTCATGGAAAGCAAACCAAGAAAATACGATGGGATCTGTGGTGTCAGGTTTTTAACATTTTGAGTCACATTACTCATGTAATTTGTTGAGTTGTAAATGAGACCTATATGATCAGTTTTCAAGGCAAACAAACAGCCAGGGCTCATATTGTACGGGGCAAAAATGAAAAATTCAGCCAATTTGGAGGGCAAACAAACAAGACCAAAGAAAACCAAACACACAGTAGCACGCCAGATTAGCCAAGCAAGATATTGTCACCCTTATTTTAAGAGACTGTGCACCGACCAATTATTGACCCCTCTTGTAACCAAGTTGAAGGCCAGTTGAGAGTCTTTGATCAATTATTTTAAGGGTGAATATATTTTTTTTTCAGACATTTGATACTTGCAAATTAGTTTACCTGAAACCACTCGTTTTATAATAGTAGAGATTTTCGCAGTCGTATATCGACATGTCAAAATCAAGGAGGTAGCTTTCTCTCGACTATTGTTAGATGTAGCCTATGGAAGAATGAAGATGAACCAGTACTCTCTCAGTTTTGGATGGAAAACAAAGTTGCTAACATTAATCAATACAACCCATAATGAATGCCCACGATAGTAGTCATATAATAAAGCAATTAGTACCAACAGCTAACCTCCACAATTTTGTAGGAATTTGCAACAATTTGCGATTGTGCAGTGTGGTCCAAGTTTTTCTTATCAAAACTTTCTGTAAATAAGAAAATTTGCTTAAATTGTGGATGGTTGCAATTACAACGAAGCAAAACGTAGTTACACCGCAAGCTCAGTTGCCCGGAAACATATAAACAAACGGTTGATTACGTAATAACACTGGTTGATTTAAATGTGTTGTTTGTAATATAATATAAATTGCATCAATGAAATTTCACGCTACCATACTTTCTTAAAAAAAAAAAAATCTTGAAAGTGGCCTTCATCCATGTAGATAGCAAAAAAATAGGGAAGAGTTTGGGCAGAGAGTTACAAAATACCCCACCTTTTGTGTTATGTGGAATTGATATGCTTTGATATCGATTGTTATTTTCGGGATCGACGTTGCATAACGTGACCATATGACAATACTTGCCAAAAAAAATTTATTGTAAAACAAACTAGCAATAACAAGACAAAAAGTAATAACAATAACATGTTACAATTTCTATTTATAGAGTTTCACAATACATATCATATTCTAACACTGAAATTATCTTGAACGTCGAATGCTTGAAGAACTTGAATATCTTTGTAAAAGTTGATCTTCTTGATTTAAAAGAATTTTATACCCTTTAACTATAGAAACAAACATTCTTTGAATTGAATCTGAATTCTATTCAAATCCCCCAGAAAAATAAACTCAAAAGCGCCAAGACACCTCATTAGTCGACCAGCCCCTTTAGGGTAGTGGACTAATCTGCCCAACAGAGAGTTGGGATTTCAGTCTAGTCGACTGCGTAGTTGACTATTCTTTCATGATAGTCGACTAGTACCTTGTATTAGTCACTAGTCTGTGCATTGCTCCTCTCTGTATCTGTCTAGTCGACTGTATAGTCGACTGGTCTGAACATTAGTCGACTATACTGTCAACTAATATGCTTCTGCTGGATTTGCCTCTTCTACTTCATGCCTTCATCTTCTCCAATTCAAGGATTTTTTTGGATCATCATCTCTTCTTGAAAACAACGTAAAAATCTCAACAATCTACACCTTACCCTGTTTTCAAGCCTTTAGCAAAACACCTTAGAATTTAGGAATATTACCTTGATTCTTTCTATGGTTGTAACTGTACCGTGAAGCCTTTGACTTTTGTCCCCTCTGGCCGGGGCCTTTGACTAATTTACCGCCATGTTTTGGGCCATCTCAGGTTTCTCCCGGATGCTCTCTTTCTTCTTCCTCCAACACTTTGACCTGATTCATGTCCCGTTGTAGTCTTCCTTGAAGTTTCACGTTGCAATGAGCTCCCTTTCAAACTTATCCCTGAAACTCCACCTCGAAATGAGTTTTCTTCCTTTAGCTTGTATATCTCTCCACATTTCTCTCCTTTCATGATTACCCTGTCTATTTGGTTAACCGTGAAAATGTCTTGTTGCATTTGTATCCGACATTCTTTTTCGTCGAGCACCCTGTGAATATTAGATTGTACCATACCTCTGGGACATACAGGACCGCTTTTAGAGTACGCATCGTCCCATCTCTGCATGTAACATTAACTATCCTAGTGTCGATGACCTCGCAAGCTGAGCCATTTACCATTTTGATAGTCCTTTCCTCCTTTGCAGCCATGGAGTGGAATAACTCCTTATTGAAACATACATTAACCGTACTATCAGAATCAAATATCTAGTATTTACTTTATGAAGTGTTTTCTTCAGCAAAGGGTGTCTTAATACTTCAGTGTAACGAGCGCTTGTTTTTACGTCTGCCTTCTCAGCTTGCCCTTCTTCTTCAGTGACACTTGTCGATGCTTGTACTCTTTCTTCCAGTGACCTTTCTGTTGACAAAAGTGACACGCCTTCAACAAACTCGGACCTTTTTTCTCATTTTCTTTTCCTTCCCAAAGCCGCCAAACCCGATTCTTCCTGCTCAACTTGTTTTGGTATTTTTCTAATCTCAATAAATAAGAGAGTTAACTGACCTCCGTCGAGATAAGAGTTTCTTTATCATAAAGCATGGTGGTAACGACGTGGGTCATAAGATTCTGAAAATGAACTAAGAAGTATCAACGCCTTATCCTCATCGTCGATCTTGACATCAACAACTAGAAGCTCGCTGATGACATTGTTGAAGAAGTTTAGATGCTCCATCATTGTTGTCCCTTCCATCATGTGTATCTTATATAATTGTCTCTCGAGATATAACTTGTTGAAGATGCTCTTTGTCATATACAATGTTTCTAACTTTGACCACAAACACGTAGCCATTTCTTCATCCATAACGTTGTATATGACCTTGTCTGCGGAACTAATTGGATCGTGCTTGTCGCTTTCAGATCCATCTCCTCCCATATTAATCTGACGCACCTGCAGATTTTGCTGACTTTTCTGCAAGGTCTTTTGATGACCTTGTTGCACCAATAACGCCTTCACTCTCTTTTACCATAATTCAAATTTTCCTTTGCCATTGAACTTCTCGACCTCGAGCTTGGCCGCAGAACTTTCGAGCTTTGACATATTGCCTTTCGACAATCTTTAACTATGATACCAGTTGTTAGGCAGAATTGATATGTTTTAATACCAATTGTCGTTTCTGGGATCAGCATTGCTGAACGTGACAAATGATAATACTTGCAAAAGAAAAACTATTGTAGAGTAAACTACCAGTACATAGACAAAAGAGTAATAACAACAACAAGAGGATTTAACGTGGTTCGGCTCAAACTTAGTCTATATCCACGAGAAGAGAACTTGAGAGATTTGTATTAATAAACTTGGTATAAGAGATCTAACTTTTCTCTTAATTCCCACAAGAGTATTCGCCTTTCTCTTAAATCCTACAAGATTACAAAGTATACCTTAACTCTATACACTGTCGCCTTCTTTTTTCTTTCTTGGCTTCCTCTAATCTTCTTTAATATACAATATACCAAGTTACAATGTATATTTATAGAGTTTTATAATACAAATTCTATTCTAAGTCTAAGATGATCGTGGTCGTCAGATACTTGAGGAACTTGATCATCGTTATAGGAATTGATCTCCTTGATGTAGAAGAATTTTACATCCTTTAAACTTTAGAAATAAACATTCATTGAATAGAATATGAATCCTATTCGAACTCCACCAGAAAAGAAAACTCAAAAACTCCTAGACACCTCATTAGTCGACTGATTTCCTTCAGGTAGTCGACTTCTGCCAAACATAGAGTTGGGATCTCATTCTAGTCGACTGTATAGTCGAGTAGTCCTTCATGATAGTCGACTAATACCTCGTATTAGTCGACTAGTTTGTGTGTTGCTCCTCTCTGCATGTGTCAAGTCGACTGTATAGTCGACTGGTCTGAGTATTAGTCGACTATACAGTCAACTAATATGTTTCTGCTGGATTTGCCTCTTCTGCTTTCAGCCTTCGTCTTCTGCAATTCAATTGGATCTTCTTAGACCATCAACTCTTCTTAAAAACAAGCCAAAAATCCAAACACTTTGGGGGTAATTTCAAGAAAACATGCCCTAAATTTCTAATTAGTTCAAGTTAATAGCCTGAACTTTCCAAAAGTTTCAGAATGCTACATTCTTTTAGTAGTGAACCGCAACATTCTTGCCCCCACGTGGCTTACACGTGATTAAATATGGACTAAATTGCCACTAGCCACATTCCAAATTTATCCTACCCAAAAATTAAGTTAATTTCTTATTTTTGTTTCTCTTTCCTCCAGCTCTCTTCCTCTTTTCTCTCACCAATCCGTTTGACAACCCAGCCGCATAAATTTTATATGTGTGAGAAATTTGTTTCTCCCAAACCTTCCACCCTCATGCTTATTGTTTCTTATCCTAATTTTTTATTAATCTCTCTAATTTACTGTATTAGAGCTTGCTTACCTTGGGATTTTGCCCTAATCCCTACAAAAACATGAAATGAAAATTAGGAGTTCATTAAACAACACAAAATAAACCCAAAATTTTCTATTTACAACCCTAAAATTCGACGTCAAGATGTATTATTCAAAACAAATTGCTCACATTTGGGTGTAAGATTCAAAAAATTGCATTCAAGTTTTGAGGAAACCCAAGTTTCCTTGCCGCACAGTCCTGCTCAATCTTGTTTCGCTGTCGTTCGCCGCCCAATGATCACCCCCGAGAAGCAATTTCGCTGTCGTCCCTGTCTCTAGTGCTCTCCCCTCATTGCAACAAATTAGGTTAATTTAAGTCACCTAACAAATTAAAAAGTACGAAGGGCCTGTTTGTCTTGGCCACAGAAAATAAAAAAAAGATAGTAGTCTTCAAACGGACAGGTTTCGCGTGAAATCCAAACTGCGGGATCCGTCAGGTAAGAATTCTCAGTATTTTTTGCTTGTTTTTAAGGAAAATTATTTAGAGAGATTTTGTGGGCTCATGTGCATTATTAGCAGACCCTATGCCCTTTTCTCTGTCCGCTTTATTTTGTGATCCAAAGATGAATTGAGACAAAACAAGCGAGCCCCCACCGTTGCAGCTTTTCTAACTAAAAAACCTGCAACCAAACAGACCCTAAGAGTCAAAACATACAAAGAAAGTCAACAGAGACAAGTAATAGTTGTTGCGCCATTAGACTCGAGTTAGCAACTTGAATATATGAAACAACCCCAAAAGTGGGGTACGCTTCATGCGTGTGAGTCACACATATTAATTATAAGAGGATCAGTTCTACATTGACACGGGAGATTGACCATCTTATAATAATATAAGAGATCCAAAGACTTTTAAATTTTCTCCTCTTGACATTCGATATCTTATTCACGTGTCAACACGAGATTGACCCTCTTATAATATGCTCGCACACATGTACCGATACCAAAAGATGGGGGTATTTTGGTGCTATCCGAAAGTGTTTTCAACTGGGGAGGTTAATGACCGGACCAATGCCGCTATCATTTATTTAATCAAAGTTAATACCTAACACAAATCAACCTCCAACACTGAAACTTTTTCTATTTGTTTCCATAACAGAGGGACAAGTAGATGTAGCACACCAAAAAGGAAAAAAAAAAAAAAAAGCTGGGTGCATTTAAGAAACATTCATTGAATATCTTTGGAATATTTGTTTGTCACAAGTTACATGCCATTATTGCAAACTTCGCTACACGAGAAACTCACCTATATATACAACGTCAGAGAGTGAAGCTTCGGGCCATCCTTCTCTCCTCTGTTTTCTTTGTACATTTACAGTTTTAGTACATTTGATTTGGTCCCATCATCATTATTATTATTATTATTGCTATCAAGAACTACAATTATCAGAGGGGCCATGGCTCTTGGTGTAATGATTCATACATTGACCTCTCTCTCTTTCTTCTTCTCCTTCTCACTGGCCGAGCTCCCGAGGTTCGAGCATCCGGCGACGAGGGGAGATGGGTCAGTGAGTCTGTTGGCAGTGGGAGACTGGGGGAGGAATGGGACCTTCAACCAGTCTGAAGTTGCCTTCCAGGTTTGATGTTTCTCATCTCTTCACTCTTGTTGGTTATCACCCACAAAGTATTTGTTCTGAAACTGTTTTCCTAGTTCTTCAAGAATTGTTTGCAGTGCAATGGAAAATATTATATAATTTTATGTAGCAAATGATCGTCATGTTCATCATCATCATCATCTCTCTCTCTCTCTCTCTCTCTCTCTCTCTCTCTCTCTCTCTCTCTGATTTGTTCCTCTTAATTTGGGTGGTGAGTCTAATCAAGAGATATTGTTGTTCACTTTCAAAAGGCCCTGATTGAAAATATAAGAATTTGTCCTCGCACGAATTCTAATTTTCAGGAAGAAGAGTACTTTTAGCTCCTAGTTTCACATTTTAAATGGCCATATTTTCTTCTAGAAATCACACAGGTGGCTTGAGAATCTTGATTATTGCATTCTTTTGGCTTGAAAAGCATTCCATAAACGAGCTGTTCTGCCTGTAAGGAACAGTGCAATTTTAGCAGCATAAAAGTTTTTGGCAACTGCTGATTTCCCTGAAGAAGTGAAGTTAAATTTGCAAGGCAATGAAATGAGTTGGAGTTGCCTTATTTAACAATAATTCTTATTGTTTACATTAGTAAATATTGGCCCAAATTAATTAGTGTCATTCCAGTTTATTTATTTGCTTTCATCACCTTTCTTTTTTCCCTTCTTAGAAATGATTTTTTCTTCCTTTACACAGTCTGCAGCCAAACAGTCAATTATTGTTGACTGTTAAACATAGAGATGCAAGTTGGACTTAATAAATAAGTTGTATTCTTTTGACTTAGCTCATGAGTTTGTTCATGAGTTTGTTATATATATATATATATATATATATAATTGAACTCTGACATAGTCTAATACATCAAACAAGAAGAGAATACCAAAATTTAATACAATAAAAGAGTCAAAATTTAGCAATATATATCTATCTGTGTGTGTTTTGAAAATTTCGCTACAACCACCTACTTTTCTTCATAATTAGATCTTTTTTAGATCTCGTTTACTAGTGCTCGCGATGAATTTTGCTTGTGTTTGTAGTCGATGTGGTATTTTGATATGGAAAAAATTGGGGATCATTCGATTCCGGTGAACAGGGGTCTGCTGATAATGACGATGCTGATATGAGAACTGCGACTTATGATCACAGTCATACGTGAGAACTACGACTATGATCACAATCTTTTATTAGAATACTACGACTATAGTCAAAGTCCTTTTATTAATTGAGAATTAGAGAATTTTTAAAGGACTATGATCATTGTCGCAGTCTCAATATAAGCTTAAAAAATGCGTTTTTGTGAGAATTGCGATCATAATCGCAACACTAATAAAGAGTAAAAAATAAGGCATTTTGTGAGAGTTGCGATCATGGCCGCAGTCCTATAAAGACTTAGAAACATGTCCTAATAATGAGAACTGTGATCGTGGTCGCAATTCTATAAAGACTAAAAAATAACACATTGTTCTGAGGGTTGCGATCATGTTCGCAGTCCTCAGAAATATGTTTTTTTTTTTTTTTTGAGCACTGCGATCATGATTGCATTTCTATATATACCAGTAGTCCGCATTTTCGAAGCGGTTCGCTTTTTCAAAGCAATTATTGCGCGGTATTTGCATCTTTTGACGCTGAGGAGCGCTTTATACGTAAGCACACCTGGTTAGTTTAAAAAAGAGTTGACTAAGGAATAAAATTATAAAGCTGAGCTTTTTCCTAATTATGATTTGACATAAGAAATGTAGTGAAATCCCCATATGTTTTATGCTCATACTGATGCCTAGATATATATATAATTAGAGCTTAGATTTAGTCATTTTCTGAAGCAATTAGAGCTAATAACAGCTCGATCACTGATGTAAACAGATGGGAAGGATTGGGGAGCAGCTCGACATAGACTTTTGTGATCTCTGTTGGTGATAATTTTTACGAGAGCGGATTAACTGATGTTAATGATCCTGAGTTTGATAACTGCTTCACCAATGTGTACACTGCCAAGAGCTTACAAAAACAATGGTACTCTGGTGAGCAACATTCATGTCAAAAAGTTTCAGTATTACACTCCTAGTATTTCATTTTAATTCAAGCTCTTTTGATCTAAATTCTTTGCAGTCTTGGGGAACCATGATTATAGAGGCAATGCACTCGCGCAATTAGACCCATTTCTTCAGGTAAAAGATAGCCGATGGCTCTGTATGAGATCGTTCATTGTTGACACGGGTGAGAACAAATTCTTGAAATTTTGAAATCACAAGTTGTTACTAAGCGAAGAACTGAAACTTGATTGTTTTTCTATTTGTTCTTTGTAGAGGTTGCAGAATTTTTCTTCTTGGACACAACTCCGTTTGTTGAGAAGTACTGGACTCACCCGAAGAAGAGTCACTACGATTGGAGAGGAGTAGCACCGCGCAATAAGTACATCTCTAACCTCTTAAACGTAAGCCCATATTGTCGCGTTTTCTCTAAATCTTGCTATGCTGAGAGTATGGATTATGAATTTATGATAATCGTTGTACAGGAGTTGGACTCGGCGTTGGGAGCATCGACTGCAACATGGAAGATTGTCGTTGGGCATCACACGATAAGAAGCGTTAGCGAGCATGGAGACACGGTGGAGCTTGTAGACATGCTTCTCCCTATGCTTGAGGTTAAGAGTTTTTCACCAAATGACAATAGATTTGGCTCTATACATCGCTTTTGCATATGTAGTTCTCTAATTCTTATGTGATTTCAGACTTATGGAGTCGATCTATATCTCAACGGTCATGACCATTGCCTCGAGCACATTAGTAGTAGCAATAGGTGAGCATCAAATTGTTCTTCGAGTAGATTCAACGCATAAGCTCAACTCTTGTAATCCTTACAGTATTTGCATTTCTCTATAGTCGTCTTCAATTTATAACCACCGGAGGAGGATCCAAGGCTTGGCGAGGCATCTACACCCCGACAAACGAGAAGTTGCAGTTGTTCTACGATGGTCAAGGGTTCGTTTCGTTGCAACTGACGAGGTTCGAAGCCAAGGTTGTGTTCTATGATGTGTTCGGACAAGTTTGCACCAGTGGAACGCCACCAAGAGCTGAATCCATTCATGTAGGAAGAGTGATGAGATGGTAAAGAATTTGACACAATATCTAGTTGTGCGCGTGAACTCGGATATATGGAGGGCAAGACACAAGTGAAGACCATTGCACCAACAAAGGAACTAGTCATATTTATAGGCTTCATGCTCTCTTTGTGGTTCATTATTATTGGAGATGAGGAGAACCAAGTCTATCTTGGACAATTTAATGTTATTTAACATATGATTAATTAATGAAAGATTAAGTTAAGATTACATAGCGCATATTAAATATCTACACATTTCTCATCAATGGCGAACACATGATTTTTTTCTAATGTGAACGTAAATGTAATAAGAATTTTAGTGTGAGCGTAACTGTAATATGACAAGATAGAAAAAATAAAAAAATAATATTGCACCCACCGAGACTTAAACTTGTGCGTAAAGCTCAAAGTGTCTTTGTACAAGTAAAAATAATCTAAAAATATATAAAAAAAAAAGTTACAAAAATTGTATGTACTATTCCATTATTTTATAAAATTCATTGACAGCATCAGCTAGCAGCAGACTGTATGTGAGTCTGCTCGCATTGCTTATAAGTTTTTATACCTTGTATGTTATGTTAAAGTGAAACATCAAATTGATCATAACCAACCCACACCCCCCACCCCCCCCCCCCCCCCCCCCCCCCCACCCCAAAAAAAAAAAAAAAAAAAAAAAAAAAAAAAAAAAAAAAAAAAAAAAGACAATAAAACACCCCCCTCCCCCCACCCCACACACACACACCCACCCACCCTGACCCGACCATTAAAAAAAACAAACAAAACAAAACCCAACACACACCCCCACACCCCCCCCCCCCCCCCCCCCCCCGCCCACCCACCCCACACACACACACACACACATCAGTGCACTATTATTAACAGCAATGATTGATATCAATTAAGGTGTTCATTGTGAAAGCTACGCAAAGGAGATGCCAAGATGTAAGACACTTGAATGAGTCATCAGGAATATATTAGGTAGGCTGCATCAGATCTCTGGCCATTCATGAAGTGGAAGTTTTCTTTTGAGTAAAACAATTTCTATAATACATTTGTAGCAAAAGTAATTCCAAACCCCCCCCCCCCCCCAAAAAAAAAAAAACCCCACCAGAAAAAAAAACACAAAAAAAAAAAGAACACAAAAAAAAAAGAATGTTTTGAGTCAAGTTGAATTCAATTCTAAACCTATTAGATATTGTTGAGGGGCTCTTTTGCACCATTCATACCACAAATGAGGCTCTTGTATATTAGCCACTAGCATTGGCTGAAATACTGATGGCACAAGCGATGTAAGGGGACATTTCCAGTATTTTCCCATGGACTGTTCAAAAAACGGATTGGAGTAGTCTTTTTTTGATCAATTTATCTCCAGTACTAATCCCCAATATTTAATAGATGTGCCATTTAAATTAGCTTTACTACCAAGAAAATCTTTCTAGAAACAATGCCTCTTTTAGTGGTTCTTTCACTCTTCACAAGTGTTTTTTTTTTTTCCATCACCAACTCATTCTCTATTTTTTACCTAGTCTGCCTCTTCTTTATAGTTTTCTTGTTTTATTTGATTATTTTTGCGAGAATCCACTTGGGAATATGGGAGTATAAGAATCCTAGGCCAATTTTTTTGTTTCGCATAAACTCAATTCAATATTTTGAAGAATATTACATTTGATCTACATCATTTTTTCTCATTTTATCAGAGCACGAGTCCTTTCATGATCTTATCTTGCACCCAGTGAGAATTGATTTTTCAAAATATTCTTATTATCTTTGCCTTTACACTTCTCTTTGTTATCACCATCGTCACCGCTGCCACAGGCACCACCATTACAAATGCATGTCCACTACGTTGTTGCAACTGCCGCTATCTACTCTGTCATTACCATCACCACCACTTGCTCGTCACTACTGTCACAATTATTGTCTTTACCTCTGCTGCTATTGCGCCACCAACCCATCATTGCTACCTCCTCTGGCTCATAACCGGCAACATCAATGCCATCGCTGCCTGTCGGTGTTGGTTCCACCGCCACTAGCACCACAACCACCATTGTCACCTATCTGCGCTACCATTGCCGGCTCTTTACTACCACCAATACATTGTTTGTTGCCATCTTAACCACCATTATTGCAATCGTCGTCACCACCATCACCCTCACACTATAACAACCACCAACTGCTATCATCTAACTGTTGAACTTGTTAAAGTGTTTTTCTTTAGAATTATCTTAATTTTATGTAATTAATTAAGTTGTCAAACTTGTACAAACCCCTACCCTCATTAAACCTCTTTAAAATCATACTTTCCTATTTTCCTATGCATGCACCATTGAAAACATAGACTCTTCCTATTTCCTATGCAACTACCTACATTTACATCCATGTATTACTCTGCCTATATATACCCACTCATCTCCTCCCATCCAATATACACCAGAACTAAAAATTATTCTTCCCATCTTCATCCTTGTGCAAGTTTGAACTATTAGTGTCCTCTTTATATTATGTCCAAGCTTATATAATCATTTTGCAATATTAATAGAAGTGTTGTCTTCTCCTCCTTCTATCTTCCTGGTTGCGTATCTTGGGTAGTGTAACTTGTTTGTTTGCACTATTTGAGAAGCGATTCAACCAAAATATTAGAAGATCGTCTTTCTCCACATGGTATCAGAGCCACAAGGAAATTCCTTGTACGTGTGAATATCCCTTGGTGAAAAAGAAGAAGCTGCATCAACACTCCATCAATGGACGTGGGTCGAAGTTATGGTCTCAGCATTGAGGTACTTAATAACTCAAACTACAAGGTGTGAAGACTTGTATGGAGTCTTATCTTTTGGGTGAAGATTTGTGGGACATTGTTGGTGGAGACGAAAGTGTTGCTCCGGAGGATGTTGGTGAGTTGAAGTAGTGGAAGATTAAAAGTGGAAAGGCAGAATTTGCCTTGAAGAAGTCTATTCTCGAGATTTATTTGAGCATATTATGCGCTGTAATTCGGGTTGTGAGATTTGGAGAACACTTGATAGTTTATTCAATAAGAAGAACGAGGCTGACTACAAATGTTGGGGAATGAGTTACCCAATACAACTCAAGGAGATCTATCAATTTCTCAATTCTTTCTGAAGATTAAAAAAAAAAAAAAGAAATCTTTGTTCAGAGATTTCTTTTCTTGACCCGGATGGTCAAATTTCGGATGCAAAGATGAAGCGGCATATTGTTCATGATCTCAAGAAGGAATGTGTTCCTTTTGTGACATCAATTCAAGGGTGGGCAATCCAGCCATCCTTGGTGGAATTTGAAAATCTTCTTGCTGGGCAAGAGTCCTTGGCTAAGCAAATGGTGGTGTTTCAATTTCTAATGGTGATGGAAATGCCTTATTCACTAAAAATAAAAAGTTTGAGAAGAAGTTCTCTAAACCAAGTAATAAAGAGTCTACATCTAAATTTGATGGAAATAAAAAAAACTACAAAAACTTTACATGTCATCGATGTGGGAAAGTTGGGCATATTCGAAAGAATTGTCGAGTGAAGCTAAAAGGTGGAGAGGTTTGGTTCTGACCAAAGCAAAAAATGTTCTACTCCCCTTGAAGCCAACATCAAGTTAGGACGTAATGGAGGGAAGCTTCTTGATGATCTTTGATCTTATCGTGCCTTGGTTGGAAGTCTTATTTATTTGACTATTACAACGGCAGACATTTCCTTCTCTGTTGGACTTGTTAGTCGGTTTATGCAAGAACCAAGGAAGCCTCATCTTGATGCAGCTAAACACATATTGAAGTATGTTTTATTTGCTCTTGAAATGGGTCTTATGTTCAAGAAAGAAGTTGGTTTTAGTTTGCATGGCTATGCGAATGCTGATTTTGGTGGTGACTTAGATGATCGGAAGTCCACTTCGGGTTATGTTTTGCTTAGTGGTTCGGCATGCATTTCTTGGTGCAGTAAAAAGTAGAGATTCGGTGTCTCTTTCTGCCATTGAAGCAGAATACAAAGCATTTTCTCTTGCAGCTCAAGAGTGTGTATGGTTGAGGCGGTTGATTGATGATGTGGCCTCACCAATTCATGATCCTACTACTATTTTTGGTGACAATCAAAGTGCATTAAAGCTTGCTACAAATCTGGTCTATTATACAAGGACCAAACACATTGAGATTGAACATCACTTTATTCGTGAGCATGTGCTTGATGGGACTATTAAAGTTCTGGAGGTGCGGAACAATTCAAATGTTGCGGATATCTTTATGAAGTCTCCCCCCAAAGGATTGTTTGAAAGTTCGTTCTCAGCTTGGGTTGTTCTCTAGAAAATCGCTGTAAAGGGGAGTGTTGAACTTGTTAAAGAGTTTTTCTTTAGAATTATCTTAATTTTATGTAATTAATTAAGTTGTCAAACTTGCACAAACCCCTACCCTCATTAAACCTCTTTAAAATCATACATTCCTATTTTCCTATGCATCCACCATTAAAAACATAAACTCTTCCTATTTCCTATGCAACTACCTACATTTACATCCATGCATCACTCTGCCTTTATATACTCACTGATCTCCTCCCATCCAATATACACCAGAACTAAAAATTATCCTTCCCATCTTCATCCTTGTGCAAATTTGAGCTATTAGTGTCCTCTTTATATTATGTTCAAGCTTATGTAATCATTTTGCAATATTAATAGAAGTCTTGTCTTCTCCTCCTTCTATCTTCTTGGTTGCATATCTTGAGCTAGTGTAACTTGTTTGTTTGCACTATTTGAGAAGCGATTCAACCATAAATATTGGAAGGTCGTCTTTCTCCACACTAACACTAACCTCCTACAACTGCTACTACTATTATCACTCCGATGTCTATTGTCATCGCCAAACCAGCACCATAGCCGTCAACACTTAGCATTCCACTATCGTCATCACCACTCCTACACTGCTCCCACCATTATTGTTATCTCCACCACTGCCGCCATCATCATTCTCTCACCATAAAAGAGCTAGTTCTGGGAAAATATGATCAGATTGTATTGGTTAGAATATTCAAATTGTTGTTTGCTGATAACCTCCGAATGCTGCTGCAACTTTAACCGCCACCAATTTCTGCAATCGTTGATCATTACCGCTAACCTCCTACCGCTGCTACAGCTATTCTTGCTACGGTTACTATCATCATTGCCATCGGATCCAACACCATCACTGTCACCACTTCGAGCATTCCTCTACTGTCATCACCACTCCTACAGTGCTCCTACCATTGTTGTTATTTCCACTATCACTGCCATCATCTCTCTCTCATCATAAAAAGTTATTTCTGAAAAATTATGATCAAAAGTGTAATATTGCTAAGAATTGTTTTAGCCTATCAAACACGACTAATATATTGGTTAAAATATTGAAGTTGTAACCAAGCATGATGATGCAATAATTTTAAATATCTAATATCTAGGAATCGGATTTACGAGAGATGAGAATTTTGCATTCCACATACCAAATGCAGTTTTATGATCTAAGTAGTGGGCATTTCTCCAATAAAGAAGAAAAGGTTCTTTCATACCAACCATAATCTGATTTTCATTTTGCTAATCAAACCAACCTATGAAAATGTGTTTTTTGGCCTACAAATCCTCTGGAAATCTGAAGATGACATATTTAAATAGAGGAAGAAGATTCAGTTGTTCCCACACTTGCCCTCCCAATCAATAAAAGTAAGTCAAGATCTAGATAATACTTTATCCATCATGACATTCTTAACACTCATGGGGACAATCTAAGCTTTAGCTTGGACTGTATATGTTCTGATTGATGTGGCCATGCATGTGCAGTGACACTTTTAGGTGGCAAGGACTTCATCCTTGTGCTCACCAACACCAACCAAATCTCTCCCACTCCAAAGTAATTGATGCTGGCCAAAGAAACTCATTGCTTCCTTGCTGTCTTGAAGAGAAGAAGAAACCAAAAGAGGATCAATCATGATGAAGCCAGACAAAAGCTAAAAGATGAGGGGAAAAAATGTGGACATTAGAGGGATGAGCTAGAGAGAGGGACCACTTGTTTTAAGTTGAGGGTAACAAGTTGAGAGAAGAAGAGTTTGATTCAAGTGAGAGATAACTTCTAATCTGAAGCAAAAATGCTGATGTTGAGTTGTTAACAGAGAGTGTAAGATCTTTTCAGCCAACACTCCATATATTGCTCAAAATTCACATACCAGGAGTTAAAAAATGGGAGGCTCCAAAAGCACTTACTGTCATGCCTAAAATCACTTGTGTCTCATGTTGTGAAAAAGAGAACTGAAATTGATGTTGTTTTCCTTAATTTGGACTGTGAAGGACTAAATCAAAAAGAGCACTGATTAAAATGGAAAAGAGACACCAAGTTTAAAAACTTAATGACAGAGAATTATGTTTGTCTGCACTGGACAAATCAGAGGAGTATGCAACTGTCAGATTACTTATAGCAGATATCTTTTATGTGTTATGCACGCATATAGATCAAAGGAACAAGTATTATTCTAGAAATATGTTAAGTGTCATTCTTTTTCAAATTTTTTGAAAACCCATTCGATCAGCCAGCCACATACCCCCACCTCTTTCATTATATAGTAAAGATTACCTATAAGAATCAGTGAAATAATTGCTTTTGTTCTTTGTACATTGTTCATTTGTGCATTAGTTTTTTTTTTTTTTTTTCAACTGGCTTTGACAGTTGAGGAAATGAGAAGGCAGTGGCTACAAGAGGAAATATCTTTGTAGGACGGTCTAAACCCACCATTTTCTCATCTCAAATGCAAGATTTATAATATTGTCCAAAGTGGTATTCATGTTTTTAAATGTATCTTAATTAAAAAACATGAAGTTTTAGTATCTTTTGACCATGCATCAAATGGTTGAAAAATTAATGATTTTTCAGCAACAAAGCAAATGTGACTGCTAGATTCATGAGTAAAGATGGTTTAAACTTTAAACTACACAATTTTAATACACCTAAGTTTTAGAAAACAAAGATTATAATATCTGATCAGATTATAAAATGACACTAAAAAGTTAGTTGTATGGAAGGAAAATTGGTGAGTGACCTCCTGTTTCCACTTAACAGATACCTTTAACTATTATGTGATAATTGAGCCCCAAAACATCTTACTCCCGGTGCTGAAAAGGTATTTGCAAGTGTTTACACAAGGGGCAAGGGCTGCAGGGCAGGCACGGATCTACATACAGTCTAGTGTGGGCGAACACCCCACACTGGATTTTATAAAAGAATAGAATAGAACATACAGTTTGTAATTTTTTTTTTTTTATATATAATCTCTTATTTTTAAATTATTTTTACTAGAATAAAAACATTTTGGAGCTCTCTTAAGTGGTGACTTATAAATCTAAGCTATTGGAGGTCACAAGCTCAAGTCTTGATGAGTGCAACATTATTTTTCTTTTTTTTTCCCTCTTTCATATTACATTTACGTCCATATTGAAATTCTTATTACATTTATTTCCACACTAGAAAAACATCATGTGTCCGCCACTGTGCCAAAGAATGTTCCAAACTATTTCCTTTACATTAGGCAGAATGAAGATTAGGCAGTTAACAACCAGGATATATACCAATATATAGCTCGTGAGGGATTGACATAATATCTTAGTCTTAAATAATTCCAGACAATAACCCTATGACCTTAATTTACATAATACACAACTCTCCATATCTCATGTTCCATATCAAAATGACAAAATCACAATCAAAACTGCTATCGCACAGCTTGAACCTATGTGAGTGAGATGGAGACCTCCATCTAAAAGGAGAGTATTATGTCTCATTAGCCGTGCTTCTCTTGTAAGCATCAGATAATCCTAGTTCACAGAACACAACAGTTTGGTAAAAGATCAAGATCTGTTCACCTTATCAGAACTTAGTGTGACGCCACTAACACAGTAACACAAGCAAACTTTAAGTCAAAAGCCAGACAGACTAAATAAAACCTTATTTAAAGGTATTTCATTGACTTGAAAATTGCTGACAAAATTAACACTGCTGGTGAGATAAAAAAGCAACATGGACTTGATGACCGCAGTTTTGACAGCGCAGCAGAAATATAGATACTGCAAAAAAATTCTGGTTTAAACAGTAATCATTATATTAGAGAGAAACATAGAAGGTGAAAGATGCTGATGTGAATTTAATGCGTTACCGCAAAGCCTACGGTGTCTATTCGTTTACGGGTTAATTCTCAAAGAAAGATGATTATCTCTCACTTAATAATCTTATTTAGGCAAATTGAAAAATAAAGAAAAAGATGTTTATTATTGTTAAAAATTTCTAACAATTTGAGAAAGAATAAGCGTTTAAGTTTGAATCCACTAGATTATGAAAATCAATTAGATCTCTCTAAGAATTACCATTATAATTATCAATTTATTCTCTTAAAATATAGGTTATACATGATTATATAATAGCTTATCAATTTATATTAAATCAATAAATATAAATACAAATTAATTAGATCTAAATATGATAACCCTAGATTTTTAATCTTAAGCATAAATTATTATTTAATAATATATAATCTATCAAAGTCTTGAATACCTAAAAATTATCTTGTTTTAAACCTAACATAAATTTGTGTTTATTTTCTTTGAAGTACAAACTAAAGAGATTTAGATGAGTTAACAAGTTACTAAGATAGTTACATCTTACCTGGATACTTTCTAAGATTTAGCAATACATAATTAGACCTAGAACAACATAGATGCATTAGCAAATGTATTCACGAAAAAGAACAAAAATTAATCAATTAAAAACAAAGACTTTAATTAATTTTTAAAAAAAACTTAAAAAATGAACTTGAAGAACAATACTTGGATCTTGAAGAATAGTAAGAAATTCTATGAAGAAATTCCAAGAAATTCTACAATTTTTTTTATAAAAGGTGATGCCCCATAACCTTAGAATTCCCTCTCCATTTATAGTTGAATGAAAGAGGTATGAAAGATCCAAATAAATATGGTGAAAATTTTGCACAATTCTTGACTTGATTTACTTTAAGCACTTGATTCTTCACAATCTTTGACTTGATGTATTTTTAATTGCTTTATTTGCTTTCATACAGATCTGAATATGAGTTGATTTAGTTGAGATTTGGACTTGTGAGCCATTTTTTGGACTTTTTTCTTTTTTCTTTATTCAAAACCTAATTTCTGCATAAAAATGCTAAAATACCCAATCAACATTATTTATGAATAAAAAGTAGATAAATAGGAGTATAAAAATGTAACAAAATAATATTAATCAAATACTCCCAAACCAATATTTTGCTAGTCCTCGAACGAAACAAAACCTAACTCATTTTCGTGAGAATCATGATTGCACTTGGCACAAATAATAAGCCTTTAAACTCTTAGATTATCCTAGTGGATGACTGTTGTCTCGTGAGGGCTTGCATAATGCTCGAAAAAAGAGAAAAAAAAAATAAAAAATAAATAAAAAAGAAAGAAAAGAGATTTTTTTCCTACAAATATCCACAACTAGTCTTATTGTAAATTAGTTTCTAAGTATCCAAGAATTTTTATTCGTAAGTGTTGTCTCAAATCAAGAAATCTTATCTTTCTAGTATAAAGACTCAAATCCTATTTTTCACACTGTCTTTCTTATGTCTTAGATCCTATGCACCTTCTGATCGTGGGATCACCTTTCAACTTGGGATTTTGATTCTAATTTTCACTTTTTTTTTATAAGTTACTTAAGACAATATCTTGTTTAGGCTTTTAGGATACCTATGTAGCGAGGTTTGAGTCAATAACTCTCAAATCAGATGGTTTTATGGCACTGGGTGTAAAGGCACCTCTAGAACTTACTTACTCGAGTAACTAAGGACATAAAATAAGACTTATTGTATATAAGTTGATTTTTATTTTCCATCACCTTTTAACGTGAATATTAATGCTTCTTGAGGCACCAATACCCAATTACTCGGTAATATTTTTTTTTATTTTTTTGATGAATTTTTTTTAGAAATGTTTTAAGTTATTTCTCTCCATCCTAAGATTAAGGACTAGTGTGTAAGTGTAAGTATGGTGCATATTCACTTAGACATATTTAAGATGATGTTTATTTTTAGAATTTTTATCTTTAATCTAAGACTTTAATAATTCTATCTTTTTAACTCTACTTTTGAATTTCAAAATCAATGACAGAATTTGCTTATTATTAACTTGACTAATTGTGAAATATTAAATATTTTTTTATTTTTTTAAGTATAAGAGATTTTTTTATATAATACAAAAGAAAAAAATCAAAGTGAAACCTCCCCCCATACCTAAATCTTGCATTGCCCTCAAGGCAAAGATCTAGAAAGGTAGAGTGTGTGTGTGTATCAGAAATATGTATATCAGCCGACAGCTGAGAGTCTCTCTCAGCCTGCGGTGATGTGGCACAATATTTGCAACACCACTAAGTTGCAGCCCGCTTATTGGAATAAGTTAAATTACTAAATGTCCCTCGGTAAAAGGTATTTGTCACATAATTGTTTATTATTATTTTTTTCCTATTTCTTTTACCGCTCTTTGTCAGATTTAGGGTTTCATTTTCCTGCCATAAAGTTGTTTCTGAAAATAGCGATTTCCGGATCAGGTTTTTCTCCTTTTTATTTAATGTCGACGTTGAAGCAGTCCACTTTCCCTGCCAATTCTGGTCACAGTCGTAAGCGATCTCTATCTCCCAATCTAAATATGGACCATATATCATCTGGTTCAACTTTCTCTCATAATATTGAAAGTATTGAAGAGTTGAGATCTTTGCATACTGAGCAAGAGGCTTTTATTTTATTAATTTTCTCCCGCAAATAAAGTTTTCATTTTCACAGCTTCAGTCATCAACTGCAACCATGGTCGCACTGCGAAGAGAGATTCATTTCATATACTGCGACCTGGGTCGCAGTATAAACACATTTTTTGTTCCTTTCCAAGTGCTTCCCATCTACTGTACTTTTATAAGCACTTGTACTTTAAATTTTCACTGTGACAATGTTGGCCTATATATTTTACCTGTTAGTTCATTGAATATAGACGGCGACTTTGGTCGCAAATATAAGAAGTGTATGAAGATAACTGTGACTGGAGTCGCAGTGTATCATTGCACGGGAAATTTTTTGTTGCTTTTCAAGTGTCCCCCGTTTCTTGGTATTATAATAACATTTGAATATAGTTGAAATTTTTCGTTAAAAATCCATTGCGATAATTTTTCTGTATGTTGTGTTTTAGTTCACTGAACATAGACTGCGACCAGGGTCGCAGTTCATATTTGTCTATTTGAGAACGACTTTGTTGAAGTCTGCAGCAGTTTCATAACTGCGACCAGAGTCCCAGTTTAAATTTCACGAGAATCTTGATTATTTTTCTTCGTTTGTGTTTAACATTTCCTGTGTGATATGGCTGATAATAATATTTTTTTCTAATTTTAATGGTAATCCATATTACACCCTGACTCTTTTTCAGATATTACCAACCTGACATATCATAATTTAACCAACCTAATGTGCCATATTGGTCTTATCCGAATCAATATAACTCATGCCCCCAATCTTTTGACCATAATTTCTAAAATAATTTCAACTCTTCACAGAGTCAATGGGGATTCACCACCCCCGAGTCCAATTTTCAACCAACTTGTCCTCCTTATCTACCTTATCCATAATATTTCTAAGATTCATACTCAGTTCCACCAGTTCAAAATAGAAAACCATCAATCTTGAAAATGAGTATGCGTGAGTCCAAGCAACAATCACAAAATCTGACGGACTCACAATTTTACTACAAATTCCAAAACAAAACTTCATCTTTTCAAGTCCAATCGCAATAAAACAATGAACCAAGCGACTATAAAAAGATGCTTAAAGCCATGACTCAGGCTCAAATCGCTCGTAATCATGACATAGATATAATGGTCTAAACTTGGTAATCCAATTCTACTTCCTGATTCAATAATGACTCTGGTGTCTTCACCTGATTTCAATTTTTTTCCCGAGCCACCATTGGATCCTGTACCAATTCCTCATGAAATTAAATCGCCAATCTTTTATGATTATCATATTGAACTTGACCAATTTCATGCTTTTAAAAGTCCCATTAACAAATTGGCATGTTCTCATTTTTATGAAATTGAACTCAATGAGAAATGTGACCTACATTCTCAAATTTGTGATCCACTTCAAATTCCTGAATCAATATTGACTCCTGTTTTGTTACCTAACTTGAGTAATATTTTAGAGTCAATTTTTATTCCCATAACTATCATTCTTGAATTTGAATTACCAATGTTAAGTCACATTCTATTGTTGGAAAATGAATGTGGACTTAAGTTACAACTTCTTGATTTGGACCCACTTCCTGAACCAATCTTGACTCCTAAACTTTTACATGACTTAAGTCACTTTTCTGAGTCGGTATTAGTTCTCGTACTTTCTAAGTCCAAATCAATCATTTCATCTTTTCACACTCCATTTTGGGACAAGGGTGTTGATAAAATTGACTCCGAAATTATTTATGAAATTTGAAAATTAGATGGGGTAAATTTTTTTAATAAAGATCATTTATATTTACAACATTTTAGTGGGTTATACTAGAGAGATTTCTGGTGTGTTCCTCCAAACTCCATGCAAATTCGATTGGGCCGCATTTCGTGGACCAATCAAACCACCACCGGAACCACCACCTTAAGTTAATATTTTCCTTCCCTTTCTTCTTTTTCATGCATCTATGCATAATTCATACATTGAGGACAATACATGAGATAGGTGTGGGGGAGAGTTCTAACATAACTTAGGTTTTCCTTTTTTTTAAAAAAATTATTATTAACATTTTCATTACTTAAAAAAAACTTTATGAAAATAAAAAAAATATTTTGACATATTTTTTTGTAAGAAATTAAGTCAATTTTAAGGAATAAGATAATCATAATTAGGATTTCTTATACTTGATCAAAATAAGATTATTTGTTTAATTTTTAGGGTTAAGAAGATAATTGTCAAAGAAATGTAGTCTTGATCTTTACCTTGATGAAATATGCGCACTTTATACACTTACACACTTAGGGTTCAAAAATAATGATTCTTATGTCTTATAAAAAATATATATATGTATATCTATGAAAATAAACAAATCTAATTATTGATTAGCTAGGTGCTTTGGCCTAATCAAGCCTTGGTATTTATGCAAAAGATGATTAGATAAGTTTGAAAAAAAAAGAAATATATATATATATATATAAATCCTCTAAATAAGCAAGGTATTTGTGCCTCATAAAGTATAAGTATTCACGCCTAAAAGCGGTTCATATAATAAAATCCTTAGTTTTGTGGCCTTATTCGCTCGAGTCCTTAAGTCCTTGGGGTGTTTTCTCACCCGGTGCCCTGAGACCGTTTGGTTTGGGAGTCACCGATTAAAGGCTCGTTACATGGACAGATTAGAAAGCCTAATAGAACTAAAGAATAATACCATCAAAAATAAAATAAATATATATATAAATAAATAAATAAGGCATAAGAGTTAGAGTTGAAGAACCCTTAGTCAAAACTTTACGGTCACAAAGATGCATATGACTTAGGGTAAAGTAATAGACTAGATGAGAAGCACAATTTGACTTCTTACTTTATTGATAACAAATTTTTTAATAAAGACTAAGTTTAAGAATGAAAAAATTCGATTTTCTTATAACTTATAGATTACTTAAATCTTACAATAATATTTCAAATATTTTTCTTTCAAAATGTGTTTTTAAAATATTAACATTTTTCTCTTTCTTTATGGATTTTTGTAGTTGCAATCCGCTGAAAACCCTCACGATGCAAAACTTGTCCTCCAGGGGTAACCTATAGGTTTAACGGCTAGTTGCACAAGCTCAGTGCAATCGCGTGACTTGCGAAAGTGGTCTAATAATCTTTGATTTAGTTTTGTTATTTTGCTCGAGGACGAGCAAAAGATAGGCGTGGGGTGTGATTGCACACATTTATTACATTATTCTTTATTACATATCCACATTTATCATGTAATAAATCTGCTAAATTTTTTGTCTTAAATGTCTATTTTGTAGGAGATAATCATGGGGAGAAAGAGAATAAATTAAATAAATATCAGTTAAATTCAGATTAACTAGATCTATTTGGTTAGAGGAGGATGATCCCAAATCCAGTTGGTTAAATTCGGTTTTTGGTGAATCAAGTGGTTAAAATTAAAGATCAACCGAGGATAACGTCAAATACAGAGTCCAATTCCAAAGGGATAAATAGATAGAGAGAAAATCAACGGATGAGATGAAGCAATTTTGACTCAGATTCTGGCTAGATACATTTTAATATTTGAATCATAACTTTCGCTACCATAACTCAAATCTGATGATTCAAGTTGATCCAGAAAGAGAACTTAATGGGTTATAACTCTTAAATTGATCATTATTTCTAATTCTATCATTTGATAAGTTATATTTAGCAATCAATACGCTAATAAGTTGCAGATCAGAACTGAATATCCACATCAAATTAAGTTTGGAGATAAGGAGAGAATTCAAATTCAGAAATAGCCAGCTTCCCTTATCTTCATATTCCTCTACCTTCTGCATTTCTCCTATAAATACCTGCAATCTCAAAGGCAAAAGAAGGGAATGACGAAGCAGAGAGTAGAACTTAGGTTAATTTATAGTTTGTAACTTAGGTTTTTTTATTTTCTTTTATGTAATTTTTGTTTTATTTATGTAACTGAGAGGAGAGGAGAGTTTCATGGAGAAATAAGAGCAAGCTTATACTGAGGGTGATACCGGTGTAAGTAATCTTTTCTTTCATTGTTATTTGAATCGAATTGAAGTTTTCTTTTCTTTTCTATTCTTGTTTTTGTTTACTTCCCTCTTCTATGTTTGTGGATCCAAATGAAATCGATAGCCTCGAAGTTGCCTTGCCCTTACAAGTGTCATTGATGGCTTATGGTGATGGATATCCATTTCTATGGTAGTGTAGCTCACCCCTTCATTCATAATGTAAATCGGGAATGGGGAAGATTCTATTTGTCATACTTCACTCGCCTTCAAACAAAGATACATCGTCGATAGGGTCAAAGGTAAGCAGGCGCCGAAGAGGTAAGTAAGTTTTTTTTTAGGTTTTAGTTTTCTTTCTTTTAATTTTTTAGTATAAATCACCAACACCACAATCTTCCAAGTCTTTTTCATTCTTTTTCAATTTCTTTGCACATATCTATTTCTGTTTTCTCCACCGTCTCAATCTGCCACTTTCTCCTAACTTAACTGTGAAACCTATTTTCCTTTTCTCTTAAAGAACTAAAAGAAGATCTTTAATCATTAATTGTAACTAAAAGGGAACTTGCTAAAAGAGCTTCTATCGATAGCCCCTCCTTGTGGATCACGACCTGCATAGCCACTTGCTATTGCGGTAGTATTGAATACTTGCACTCTTTATTTTAAAGTTCTAAACTCCTGTATTGTTGTGCAGGTAAAACCTTAATCAAAATTTTGGCGCCGTTGTCGGGGAGGGACGGTAAGTTATTCTCTTTTTAAGTTTACACTTTTGGTTAACCTTCTTCTTTGTTCTTGGTGTACAGATTTAACATCAAGGAATTTTTGCTGCAGTAGACATATAAGTGGCCCTAGACTCTGCTCAAAAAAAGCAGAACCCAAAAGCCCTCAGATTTGCTACATTCCTGTGACAATCTGAGTGACCTACTAACCTGTATTTTCTGTAGGTTGGCTGAATTGCATAGTTTAATATATGCAGCATTTATTTTCTTGTTTGACTGTATATACATTTCTAACACAACAGTAAAAAGTTGATTATAAATACTAAAAATGATTTAGACTTTGCATTTAGGCACGTGTCTATTTCATTATATTTTCTATTAACTGTTGGAGAGTGCTGGAGCCAAGGTATTTGTGTATAGCATTTAGTATAGGTTCATTCTTGTATGAAATTTGCTTGAGTGTTACTTTTTTCTATATACTTGTACACTGCACTAAATTGATTTAGGGACTTGTCCTATAAATAAGATAAGGTAGGATGTCATTACCCTCCCTTAGCCCACAAATAATCTTCTCACTCACTAACCCAAGCCTAACTAAAACTGCTAGGGACATCTCGGACTCAAATAAGAGACTGACTTAAGGGGAAAGTTGATTTGATTTTGACTCTAGCCAAATCGGTGACTAAGATTGGGGATTGAGGGCGAAACCCCGAAGGCTGATGATTTGGCTTAATTAGGCTCGTCGCTTTGCGCGGATACCTCCCACCAATCTTGCCCCTACCTGGTCGATTAATTTGTGGTCACATTCAGCAATATACCCCCCGTGGACAGTCTAACCAGTTAGGAGTCGTTTAGGTTTAAGTTTTACCCTAACTTAAGTTAGATGTTTTTTTCTTTTTATTTGTTTGCTTATTTGTTTGTTTTTCTTTGTTTGTGTCGACATTTTCTGTGTGATATGGCTTATAACAATAATTTTTTCAATTTTAATGGTAATCCATACTACACCCCGACCTCTTTTCGGATATTACCAACCCAATATATCATAACTTTAACCAACCTAGTGTGCCGGATTAGTCTTATCCGAATCAATATAACACATGCCCCAATCTTATAACCATAATTTTTAAAATAATTCCAACTCTTCACAGAGTCAATGGGGATTCACCTCCCCCGAGTCCAATTTTCAACCAACTTGTCCTCCTTATCCACCTTGTCCACAATATTTTCAAGATTCATACTCAGTTTCACCAGTTCAAAATAGAAAACCATCAATCTTGAAAATAAGTATGCGTGAGTCCAAGCAACAATCACAAAATCTGACGGACTCATAATTTCACCACAAATTCGAAAATAAAACTTCATCTTTTCAAGTCCAATCGCAACAAAACGATGAACCAATCGACTATGAAAAGATGCTTGAAGCCATGACTCAGGCTCAAATCGCTCGTAATCATGACATAGATATAATGGTCCAAACTCTCCATTCTCACCGTTTGACTATTTCTGATGTCGCCAACTATTCTGTTAGAGCCGAAGAATCATGTTGTTTTGAAAAACAAGATTCTATTTTAGCACACCCATTTGAACTTGCCCAAACCCCAAATTTTGAAAACGAAATTGACATTTTGGCAAGTTATCCCTTTCCTGAAATTGAACTTAAGAATGAATATGATCCTGAGTCTAAACTTGGTAATTCAATTCTATTTTCTGATTCAATAATGACTCCACTATTTTCACCTGATTTCAATCTTTTTCCAGAGTTCAGCATTGGATCATATGCCAATTCATGATGAAATTGAATCGCCAGTCTTTTATGATCATCATATTGAACTTGACTAATTTCATACTTTTGAAAGTCCCATTGACAAATTGGCAAGTTCTTATTTTTATGAAATTGAACTCAATGAGAAATGTGACCAAGATTCTCAAATTTGTGATCCAGTTCAAATTTCTGAATCAATATTGACTCCTATTTTGTTACCCAACTTGAGTAATATTTTAGAGTCAGTTTTTATTCCCACACCTGTCATTCCTGAACTTGAATTACTAATATTCAGTCACATTTCATTATTGGGAAATGAATGTGGACTTGAGTTACAACTTCTTGATTTGGACTCACTTCCTGAGACAATCTCGACTCATAAACCTTTGCATGAATTAAGTTACTTTTCTGAGTTGGTATTAGGTCTCGTACTTCCCAAGTTCAAGTCAATCATTCCATCTTTTCACACTCCATTTTGGGAGAAGGGTGTTGATAAAATTAACTCTGAAATTATTTGTGAAATTTGAAAATTAGATGGGGTAAATTTTTTAATAAAGATCATTTATATTTACAACATTTTAGTGGGTTATACTAGATAGGTTTCTGGTGGGTTCCTCCGAACTCCACGCAAATTCGATTAGGCCGCATTTCGTGGACCACCGGAACCACCACCTTAAGGTAATATTTTTCTTCCCTTTCTTCTTTTTCATGCATCTATGCATCAATTCATACATTGAGGACAATGCATGAGATAGGTGTAGGGGAGGGTTCTAACATAACTTAGGTTTTCTTTTTTTTTAAAAAATTATTATTAACATTTTCTTTACTTTCAAAAAAACTTTTTGAAAATAGAAACAATATTTTGACATTTTTTTTTGTAAAACATTAAGTCAATTTTAAGGAATAGGATAATCTATATTAGAATTTCTTATACTTGGTCAAAATAAGATTATTTGTTTGATTTTTAGGGTTAGAAAGATAATTTGTCAAAGTAATGTAGTCTTGATGTTTGCCTTGATGAAATATGCGCACTTTATACACTTACACACTTAGGGTTCAAAAATAAAGATTCTTATGCCTTATAAAAAATATATATGTGTATATCTATGAAAAATAAACAAATCTAATTTTTGATTAGCTAGGTGCTTTGGCCTAATCAAGCCTTGGTATTTATGCAAAAGATGATTAGATAAGTTTGAAAAAAAAAAAGAAATATATATCTATAAAAATCCTCTGATTAAGCTGGGTATTTGTGCCTCATAAAGCATAAGTATTCACGCCTAAAAGTGGATCATATAATAAAATCCATAGTTTTGTGGTCATGTTTACTCGAATCATTAAGTCCTTGGGGTATTTTCTCACCCGGTGCCCTAAGACCGTTTGGTTTGGGAGTCACCGATTAAAAGCTCGTTACATGGGCAGATTAAAAAGCCTAATAGAACTAAGGAATAATACCATCAAAAATATATATATATATATATATATGAGAAAAATGTATATCAGCCCGCGGGCTGAGAGTACTATCTCAGCCTGCGGTGACGTGGCTCAATTTGTCACCTCACTGACTTGCGGCCCGCTTTTAAGTAGAAGTTAAATTACCAAATACCCCTTATGATAACTTTTCCTTATTGTTTATTATTATTTTTCCCCCCTTTTATTTTTGCCGCTCTTTATAGGATATAAATTACTTTTCGCCCTATTTCTTTACCTCTTTTTTTAAAGATCTAGTTTCTCCTTTTCAGCCTGCGATAAAATTTTTTTTGAAAATATAAAATCTTTTCAGATCAATTTTTTCAGCCTGCGATAAAATTCTACTTTATAGTTTAATTTTTTTGTATATAATGTAGTCAGACTCTTTGGTCGCATTGTACATTTAAACTGCGACCTTAGTCAAAGTCTTTGGTCGCAGTGTACATGGTGAAATGCGACCAAGGTCGCAGTGTTGTTATTGATAAAGATGGCCAGCAACTGCAATCTAGGGTTGCATTACATGGACTGCGACTTTGGTCGCAGTACGTTAAGTAATTAATTTTTTTGAATATAATGTAGTCAGAGTCTTTGGTCGCATTGTACATTTAAACTGTGACCTTAACCAAAGTCTTTTGTCGCAGTGTACATGGTTAAATGCGACCAAGGTCGCAGTGTTTGTTATTGATAAAGATGGCCAGCAACTGCAATCTAGGGTTGCATTACATGGACTGCGACTTTGGTCGCAGTACGTTAAGTAAGTGTTGTTTTATTAAGTGTTGTTTTTTGGATTAAGTCATTTTTTGAATCTAAATGAAAAATGAAAAGTTGTCTGTTGTCTGATGCGACTTGGAGTCAGTCCGTGAGACGCGACCTGTCATAAAGATTTTATGAGATCTTTTAACGTCAAGTCTATGTTGACGAACCCCGCACCATTCGTTGTTTCCCGAAGCGGTTGTCTACGCGTCGGTTCTTCATTGGGTTTAGGCGTTAATGTCTTTTAATGCCAAACCGGCGCTGGCGGTTGGAGACCATTAATGCCGACGATTCTGATTAATGAACCATTAATTATGGTTATTATGGGCTGCCTATAAATAGGGCTCACCCTCTCCCTTTAACAGTCCATAATTAGACTGTTTTCTTTCGAGAGCAATTGCTCTGAGAATTTCCGTCTTCTTCAGAGTCTCTAACAGGGGCCTGCCTCCATGGATGAAGATGACCCTATTGACGAACTTGATCGATGTTCGTCCACAAGGGAAGAAGTCATAGACCTCATCGTCCGCAAGGGAAGAAGTCATGGTCCTCGTCGTTCACAAGGGAAGAAGTCATGATCCCTGACGAGGACTTAATCCTCACCGAGATCTGCTCTGACTTGATGCACCAGTCAAGCTTGCTGATAACGGATGGTCAGAGTGGGTATGGCGGCGAGGGATGTGGTGGATATAGTGTGGGTAGCATACCTTGTAAGGTCTCACTCTCCCTCTCTTACCCCAGAAGTGACATCGAGGAAACTCCATGCTCACTGGATAACCTTCTGGTGAAGAGATGTTCATAAACGAAAGATCGTATCCCGGCACTTTGGAGGGTCAGTTGGAATCGGAGGATTCTGCTGCCACCAGACCTCCAAGAGAAGATTGCTCTTAGTAGTCAACAAGGGCTCTTCTTGGCTCTTTTGATGTTTTGTCTTCTTGGCTACTTTAATGTTTAGTCTTCTTTGTAACACTCAATCTTATTGATTCTGCTACCACCAGACCTCAAGAAGAAGATTGCTCTTAGTCAACAAGGGATTTTTTGATGTGTAGTCTTCTTGGCTACTTTGATGTTTAGTCTTCTTTGTAACACTCAATCTTATTGATTCTGCTGCCACCAGACCTCAAGAAGAAGATTGCTCTTAGTCAACAAGGGATTTTTTTGATGTTTAGTCTTCTTTTGTACTGCTGTATTTGTAACACTCAATCTTATTGTATAAGAGATCGTTTTGTATCATTTGCACATGCCTGGAGATAAATGCCTGGACATAAATAAAAAGCATATTTGTTTTTTTTAATAAACTACGAACTTGTTCGCAGCCATGCATTGCAAACAAAACAACTATGACCATAGATGACACTGCGACCAAGCTCGCATAAGATACATTGCAAACAGTAACTACTGCGACCAGGGTCGACACTGTGACCAAAGTCTGCGACTAAGCAACTGCTGCGGTGACGTGTCACCTCGTCGCAGTGTTGTTGTTGATTAAGACTAAAGACCAGCAATAGCGACCAAGATTGCAGATTATTTTTTTAAGACTGCGGCCATCAACTGCGACCAATGTCGCAGTGTTGTTGTTGATTATTTATAAAGACCACCAACTGCGACCAAGATCGCAGTGATGTTGTTGATTAAGAGTAAAGACCAGCAACTGCGACCAAGGTCGCTGTGTATTTTATTAAGACTAAACACCAACAACTGCGATCAAGGTCGCAGTTTATTTTATTAAGACTACGGTCGTTTATTTTATTAAGACTACGGTCAGAAACTGCGACCAAGGTAGCAGTGTTGTTGTTGATTAAGACTAAAGTCCAGCAACTGCGACCAAGGTCGCAGTGTATTTATTAAGTCTGCGTCCAGCAACTGCGACCAAGGTCGCTGTGTATTTTATTAAGACTAAACACCAACAACTGCGATCAAGATCGCAGTTTATTTTATTAAGACTACGGTCGTTTATTTTATTAAGACTACGGTCAGAAATTGCGACCAAGGTAGCAGTGTTGTTGTTGATTAAGACTAAAGTCCAGCAACTGCGACCAAGGTCGCAGTGTATTATTAAGTCTGCGTCCAGCAACTGCAACCAATGTCGCAACCTTTCATTTTAAAAATTTATAAGGGTGAAGTAATATAATTATTAACTGCGACCAAGGTCGCAGTATATTCGTTTAGCGTAAAATATTTAAAATGAAGGTTTGTAACAATTGTACAGCATTTTCAACCAAGACATAGTAGTAAAAAATGTAATTCACACAATTAACTTTAGAAAACAGATTTATATATATTTAAAAAAAACAAAATACAATTTTTTTAAACTTCTAATCCTCGTCAGCACCATCATAATGAGAAAGAAGTTTGCGACTTTGGTCGCAGTACTGAAGGAGGTCGCATTGCTATACGATAGCATGTTTCCTCCGGTATTCTTTATTCTGTATTAAGTATGCGACCATGGAATATTTTTTACTTTTCAATGCTAGAAGTCGCTGTCGTCATATAAAAGGGGTATTTTTGTCAATTTGTTTCACGATTGTTTAGGCGGGGTTTTTTTGATTTTTTTGACGCCCACACTCTGCGACCGATGTGTGGCATATATTCAGCCACGTCCCGCAGGCTGAGAAACTCTCTCAGCCCGCAGGCTGAGGTACAGTAAGCCCTATATATATATATATATATATATATATATATATATATATATATATATATATATATATATATATATATATAAGGCATAAGAGTTAGAGTTAAAGAATCCTTAGTCAAAACTTCACGGTCACGAAGGTGCATATGACTTAGGGTAAAGTAATAGACTAGATGAGAAGCACAATTTGACTCCTTATTTTGATTGATAATAAATTTTTTAATAGAGACTAAGTTTAGGAATGAAAATTTTGGTTTTCCTATAACTTATAGATTACTTAAATCTTACAATAATATTTCAAATATTTTTCTTTTAAAATGTGTTTTCAAAATATTAACATTTTTCTCTTTCTTTATGGATTTTGTGGGTGCAATCTACTGAAAACCCTCACGAGACAAAACTCGTCCTCCAGGAGTAACCTAGAGATTTAACGGCTTGTTGCACCAGTGCTCTAAATATCCCCGATATAACCCGATATTGCGTCGATATTGCATTTACGGCACCTAGCCACAATGATTTGGCACGTCCAAACCGATATAGCGTTTTTCATCCAAAATTCGATAATATGCATGGACCCGATATTTCAGCCGTTTTTTCGGCGATTTTGGACCCGATATAGCGTTTTACATCCAATTTCTAGGTTAGGTATTTGGGTAATTCGAGTGATGTGATAATATGGCATTTTTAAAGATTCTACACTTGATAGTGATTATGAATTCATAGGCTTAATGTAAGTTATCGAGTTAAGTATATCTTAAACATATAAGTATGATGTTTTATATTAATTTATATAATTTATGCATATATTGTCTTATTGAGATGCGATTCAAGACAAAAAGATATGTATATTTCAGTCCGATTTTGACATCCAATTTTTAAAAATATCCCTGATATATCCCCGATATATTCCCACCTCCGATAAATTTTTCCGTCAGATGTAGTGCTGTGGCGGCCATATAGAACACTGTGTTGCACAAGCTCAGTGCAATCGCGTGACCTGCGAAAGTGGTCTAATAATTTTTGGATTAATTTTATTGTTTTGCTCGAGGACGAGCAAAAGATAGGTGTGGGGGTGTGATTTCACACATTTATTGCATTATTCTTTATTACATATTCACATTTATCATGTAATAAATCTGTTAAATTGCTTGTCTTAAATGTCTATTTTGTAAAAGATAATCACGGGGAGAAAGAGGATAAAATTAAATAAATATCAGTTAAATTCATATTTAACTAGATCTATTTGGTTAGAGGAGGATGATCCCAAATCCAGTTGGTTAAATTCAGTTTTTGGTGAATCAAGTGGTTAAATCTAAAGATCAACCGAGGATAACGTCAAATATAGAGTCCAAATCCAAAAGGATAAATGGATAGAGAGAAGATTAATGGATGAAATGAAGCAATTTTGACTCAAATTCTGGCTGAATACATTTTAGTATTTGAATCATAATTTTTGCTACCAGAACTCAAATCTGACGATTCAAGATGATCCATAAAGAGGACTTAAAGGGCTACAACTCTTAAATTAATCATTATTTCTAATTCTGTCATTTGATAAGTTATATTTAGCAATCAATACGCCAATAAGTTGCAGATAAGAACTGAATATTCACATCAAATCAAGTTTTGAGAAAAGAGGAGAATTCAAATTAAGAAATAGTCAGCTTCCCTTATCTTCATACTCCTCTACCCTCTGCATTTCTTCTATAAATATCGGCAATATCAAAGGCAAAAGAAAGAATGATGAAGCAGAGAGTAGAACTTAGGCTAATTTGTAGTTCGTAACTTAGGTTTTTTTTATTTTCTTTTATGTAATTTATGTTTTATTTATGTAACTGAAAGGAGAAGAGAGTTTCATGGAAGAATAAGAGCAAGCTTGTACTGAGGGTGACACCAGTGTAAATAATCTTTTCTTTCATTGTTATTTGAATCGAATCGAAGTTTTCTTTTCTATTCTTGTTTTTGTTTGCTTCCCTCTTCTGTGTTTGTGGATCCAAATGAAACCAATAGCCTCGAAGTTGCCTTACCCTTGCAAGTGCCATTGATGGCTTATGGTGATAGATATCCATTTTTATGGTAGTGTAGTTCGCCCCTTCATTTCATAGTGTAAATAGGGAATAGGGAAGATCATATTTGTCATACTTAACTCGTGTTCAAACAAAGGTACATCGTCGATACGGATCAAAGGTAAGCAGGCGCCGAAGAGGTAAGTAAGTTTTTTAGGTTTTATTTTTCTTTCTTTTAATTTTTTTAGTGTAAATCACTAACACCACAATCTTTCAAATCTTTTTCACTCTTTTTCAATTTCTTTTTACATATCCATTTCTATTTTCTCCACCTTCTCAGTCTACCACTTTCTTCCTAACTTAACTGTAAAACCTATTTTCCTTTTCTTTTAAAGAGCTAAAAGAAGATCTTTAACCATTAATTGTAACTTAAAAGAGAATTTGCTAAAAGAGCTTCCATCGCTAGTTCCTCCTTGTGGATCACGACCCGCATAGCCACTTGTTATGCGGTAGTATTGAGTACTTGCACTCTTTATTTTAAAATTCTAAAATTCTGTATTTTTGTGCAGGTAAAACCTCAATCAGTTTGCATGTTAGGTACTTGATATATGTTTTCAATTTTTCCAAAATTTTATATCCCGTTTAGAACATATATTTTATTGCCTATACATTGCTATTTTTTTTAAAACCAATATAAAATATTTGGCCTAGGTCAGAAAACTATCTTTTGGCTTAGGTCAGTCGACCGACTGGTCGACCGTAGCCTATTATAGGCCAAGACGGTCGACCGAGCGGTCGACCGATCCTTTGGCTGGGGTTGTACATGTTGTGAACGTCTTTCGGTTGATTAATCGGTCGATCGCTAACCCCTATGGTCAACTGACAGATCGACTGACTGGCTCAACCCTAGTTTCTGTTGGGCCCGTTCGACCGATCAGTCGACCGACCACTATGTGCAATATTTTAAGACAAAGTTCGGTCAACCCGATGGTCGACCAAGCCTAACGCTAGTTCAAAAATGAGCTGTCGGTCGACAGCTGGTTGACCGAAGTTCTGTCAAAATCCTATAACGGCTAGTTTTCAAAATCTGTCTTTTCTTTTGACTTTTCCAACGACAATTTTTGCTTTCTATGGGTCAAATCTCTTGCCTAATGACCTGGTGAGCCATTCAAACAGGTTTTATGAGTTGCCTATATATATGGGTCATGGGAATTGGATTTATACAACAAATTTTATTAGTTTTTGAGAAATACATTGAAAATCTAGTTTGCTCTAAGGAAAAAAGTTTTCAAGTTTTTAGTTTTCAAGTGCCATCATTTTCAAAACTATTTCAATTGATTTTTTAGCTCTTAAATTCTTTCAACTAAATTTTTCTCTCATAAACTCCTTAAGCCTCAATTTATATCTACTCTATAGGAGGTTGCAAAGAAGAGAGAGTTTGTGATCTAGTGATCACTAAGAGCTTTATAAAACCTCATTGGCTTTGTGCTACCTCTTGTGTAGAGGATTGATGTTAGAGTTGTGTACTCTGATCTTGTATAGACAATTATAATTCCTTATTGTAAGGTCCCTTTCTGAAAGATCCCCTTGTGGATAGTGAAATCCTTCACGGTGGTGAAGGCAGAGCGGTGGCTTGAACCTTGAAACAAATTCTTTGTGTTTGCGATTGCTTGTCTCTTGATTTCTATTTCTTTACATTGTTTACACTTATGTTGTTACTTCACTTGCATATTCTATTCATTGCATTACATTCATCATTCTCATTTATTGGTCTTTACTCATCTCAACATGAAGGCAATTGAGCACCTCAACTGATAGTCTAGAGGAATATTACAGGAGAAGTTCTAAAGCCCTTCATGCGGAATTCGACTTCACTTCTTATTTTGAGTGACTAGTTTGCATCATTTAGCATAAATAGTTGTTATTTCACATTTGATTAGCATTACACCAATTCACCCCACTCTATGTCTACTTTCAATTGATATCAGAGCCTTGAACTCTAGATTTTAGTTTAACCACCTTAGAAAGATCCTTTTTCTAGTCACTTCATTTGAATTTTCATTTTCTATCCACACTAATTAATATGGCTGAAGGAATTAAGACTCCACTAAAGTTTGATGGCCTTAACTTTCCCATATGGAAGGTTAAGATGATCGTTTTCTTGCAATCTCTAGGAAGCCGGGTTGGAAAAATGATGACCAAACCATTTAGTGTACTCGTTGGTGATGAGGACACTGGTCCAATATTGCCACCAAGGAATTTGATGCCAATGCAAACCACACTATGCATTGCTTCAAAACTTGAATGATTATGACATAATTAGGGTCATTCATTGCAAGTTCACCTTGAGATTTGGTCATACTTAGTTGTCACACACACGAGAGGACATCACAAATCAAGGAGCTAAGATTGATCTCTTGTGTTCCCAATATGAGAATTTTACCATACATGAAAATGTTCTATTGATAACATGGTTACAAGGTTTACTAAAATCACCAATGGTCCTCCTTCTCTAGGTGATGCTATTGATAATGATCAAAAGGTGAGAAAGGTCATTTGTGCTCTACTACCAGCATGGGAGCTCCAAGCTACAACATTAAAAAAAGCTCAATAATAAGGAAGAGATGGAGCTCATAGTTCTTATCAGCAACCTTAAGACTCATGAGATGGAGAGGAAGGCTAGAGAAGAAATGACACCTCCAAAAAAAAGGTGATTTCCTTCAAGTCCACTCCCACCATCTCCTATAAAGATGATGAAGAAGAAGATGATGAAGACCTCTCCCTCCTTGTGAAGAATGTTATGAGGATGTTTTTTAAGCCAAATTCAATAATAGAAGACGTTGATAAGAAAAGGAGAAAAAGATCATTTGTTTCAATTGCCGGAAGTCGGGACACATTGTTGCGGAATGCCCAGAAACTAAAAGCAAGCCATCTACCTCAAAGAAGCCCTAGAAGAAGAAGGCTCTCAAAGCAACATGGGATTCAAAGAGTGAATCTGAAGAAGAGGTGGACACGGCTAATGTGTGTTTCATGGCTAATGACAACACACCTAAGGTAACATCCGAACCATCCCTAAATGATTGTGAATTGACCATGGATGAATTGAATGAAACTTTTAAAGAACTTTCTCATAACTATAATTTTCTCAAGAAAAAATATTTAAAAATGAAAAAGAAAACGAATTTCTTCAAAATCAAGCTGTCATTCTTTTAAAAGAAAATAGGCTTTGTCTTCCACACTTATTTCTACACAAAAGGATTTTGATGCACACAAAGTTTCTTGTAAAGCAAAATTCCCTTTGATTGATGAAAAAGAGATTTCTATTTTAAAAACTAAATTTAGAACTTTGAGAAATGTTTTAAAAAAGATGTGAGTTTGATAAGCCTAGGTTAGAGGCCATGTTTCCTAAGAGACACACTTCAAGGAAACATGTTTATATTTCTCATGATACATATGCCCACATTCTTCAGACACAACATGCCCACACACATCATGTTAAACATGCCACACACAATAGGCATACTCATATTTCACATACACATCATACATTTATGTATGGTAGAGTTTATACATGCATCTATTGTAGCCGGAAGGGTCACTTAGCTAAGTTTTGCTTTGAACGCATTAACGCTTTAAATGATCATGTTTGGATTCGAAGAACTAACACTATAGGATCCAAGAAAATATTGATATCAAAATCAACAACTTCGTTCTTGATATAGGTATGCACGAAGGCTTCAAAACGTAGGGAGCGGTGGTACCTTGATAGTGGTTGCTCAAGGCACATGACTTGAGATATCAACAACTTTGCAATCCTATCAAAGTAACATGAGGTGGCATCGTCACCTTCGAAGATGATTCAAAGGGCAAAATTAATTATAAAGATAATATCTAAATTGGCTCATCTCCTTTAATAGAAAATATTATTTCGGTTGAAGGTCTCAAGTATAATCTCTTGAGCATTAGCCAACTTTGTGATAAAGGTCTTAAAGTTGTTTCTGATAATTTCACTTGCGATGTTATAGAAAAGAAAACAAATATTTGTGTTCTTTCTGATTTTCGTGAAAACAATGTTTATATGATTGATATGTTAAATTCACATTGTGATATTACTTGTTTGAATGCTTTTAATGAAAATTCTTGGTTATGGCATAAGAGACTAGGCCATATTTCATTTGACCATATATCTAAATTAATTCTAAGGAATCGGCGAAGGATATTCCTTACTTGAAGTTTGAAAAACACCGTATTTGTGATGCATGCCAACTTGGGAAATAAACCACGTCCTCTTTCAAAGCAATAAGGGATATCTGACATCTAGACCATTAGAGTTGATCCACATGGATTTGTTTGGTCCAACAAAAATCAAAAGTCTTAGTGGTAATCGTTTTATTTTTGTTTTAGTTGATGTTTTCTTTAGATTTACATGGGTTTTCTTTTTGGAACACAAAGACGAAGCATTTTCGCATTTTTACGTTTTTAGAAAAAGAGTTAAAAAAATTTTGATTTTGTGCATAATGAGTGATAGAGGTGATGAGTTCATTAGCCATTCTTTTATCACTTATTGTGAAGAAAATAGAATTAAATATGAACTATCTTATCCTAAAACTCCACAACAAAATAGAGTTGTTGAAAGGAAGAATCACACACTTCAAGAGATGGCCAGGACAATGATTAGTGAATACGGACTCCCTCAATATTTATGGGCCGAGGCTGTAAACACTTCATGTTACATATCGAATAGAATTTATTTTTGCAAAAACACTTACAAAACTCCTTTTGAAATTTACTTTTTGAGAAAACCAAATGTTTCATATTTTAGAGTTTTCGGTTATAAATGTTTTGTTTTGAACACTAAGGATAATTTAGGTAAATTTGATGCCAAATCTTATGAAGCTATATCTGTTAGGTATTCAAACTCCAGTAAGGTCTATAGAGTCTTCAATAAGGCTACTTTGACTATTGAAGAGTCTATGCATGTTAAGTTTGTGGAATCTAATGCTTTTGTGAAGAATATTGTAAAACTTGATTCCTCAGGTGAAGACATGGAGAGAATATCTTTGAAGAACTCACCAATGTAAGAAGACAAGCCAAAAAATGATGAACATGGTGAGGTTCAAGATGTTGAAGTGAAGCCAACACAACCACTTTCAAATAATTGGAGATATGCTACAATCATCCTAAGGACCAAATTATAAGTGATGTGACCAAGGGGGAACTACTCACTCCAAACTCCAGGATATTTGTGGTCATTTTACATTCATTTCACATATTGAGCTCAAGAACATTCTCGAAGCCGAGGGCGACTCGTATTGGTTGCTTGCAGTGCAAGAAGAGCTTAATCAATTTGAGCACAACCAAGTTTGGAACCTTATGCCTAGACCCTATGATAAACCAACTATTGGTACTAAATAGATTTTTAGGAATAAGTTGGATGAGTCGAGAAATATTATTAGGAATTAAGCTAGGATAGTGGCCCATGGTGACACCCAAATCGAAGGTATCAATTTTAAGAAAACCTTTGCACCCGTAGCACGGCTTGAAGCCATACGGATGATACTTGCTTTTGTTTCATTCAAAGGTTTTAAGTTTTTTCAAATGGATGTTAAAAGTGCATTTTTGAATGGTTTTATCGAAGAAGAGGTGTATGCTGAACAACCCCCCGGGTTTGTTAATTCTACACATCCGGATTTTGTTTTAAACTTGCAAAAGCTTTATATGGTTTAAAACAAACTTCAAGAGCTTAGTATAAAAGATTTTCTACTTTTCTTATTTCAAATGGTTTTGTAAAAGACAGTTGACACTACATTATTTACAAAGCATGTAGATAGTAACATCCTTATTGTGCAAATTTATGTTGATGATATCATTTTTTGAGCTACTAATGAATTGCTTTGTAAGAATTTTAAACATGTATGAAAAAAGAGATCGAAATGTCTATGATGGGAGAGCTCAACTACTTTCTAGACTCCAAATCAAAGAAAGGAGTGATGAAATTTTCATAAACCAAACCAAATACACAAGAGAGAGCTTATCAAGAAATTTAGGTTTGAAGATGCAAAGACAAGAAAGACTCACATGGCTACCACAACAAAGCTTGACAAGATGAACAAGATAAGAACGTTGACATTAAACTCTAAAGAAGCATGATTGGTAGTTTGTTTTACTTGACGGCTAGTAGGCCATATAGTATGTTAGTATTTATCTATGTACTAGATTCCAATCTTGTCCTAAAAAGTCTCACTTGATTGCGGCAAAACGTATTATTAGATATCTTAAGGGCACTATTGGAATAGGCTTGTGGTATCCGATGACTGGACAATTTTCAATGACGAGTTTTTTGGATGCCGACTATGCTGGTTGTAGAGTGGATAGGAAGAGCACTAGTGGAACTTGTCAATTTTCAAAAAATTGGCTTATTTTGTAGTGTTCCAAGAAACAAAATTTTGTAACCCTTTCAACCGCCTACGCGGAGTATGTTGCAGCTAGGGCTTGTTGTACACAAGTCCTTTGGATGAAACATACTCTCCTTGACTATGATTTGCATTATGATTATATCAAAATATTTTGTGATAACACCAGTATTATTCATATGACTAAGAATGCAAATCAACATAGTAAGACCAAGCATATAGAGATTCGATATCACTTTCTTAGAGATCCCTATGAGAAAGGAGAAATTAAAATTATGTTTCTAACTATTTTCAACTTGCAGACATTTTTACTAAACCACTAGATTAAAATAGATTTTCATCCATTTGTGGTGAGTTAAATGTTTGTGTTATGGATTTATGAGTTTTTGAAATTGCTTCATGTTTGTTTTATATGATTTCATGTATTTTCGATTGATATACATATGTTTTTATTGGTATCTCTCTTGGTTCCATGTGTTTTTATTTCTTGTTTACTCATTTTTAATACATGACAAAAAGAGGGAGAGGTATTTGAGTTATGATATGTTTTATTTGAGTTATGATATGTTTTTGATTGAGTTTTTAAGTGTCTTATTTTGGTATATCATGAACTTTATGTATATCAATTTTCATTACCATGCTTATATGCAAATTGTTTTCACTCATTGCATAATGTTTTGGAGGAAAAAGGTATGGAAGGATTGTAGGCTATTTATGCATATTATTCTAAATTGATATATTCTTCATATATGCATTTACGTGACTTACTTACATTGAAAAATTTACTTGCAATCATAATGATTTCATAACTTGAGGGGGAGTTTTTTCAAGCTCTTTCCTATCATTTATTTTAAACAACTCATATGTTTTGTCATCATCAAAAAGGGGGAGATTGTTGGCCCAATACAATCATCGGTTTCTTATTTTGATGATAACAAAATGTATGTGGCTATTTAGTACTAATCAAGTTTAAGTATTTAATTGTGTTTCAGGGTTCAAGTGGATTTAAGAAGTTTTCATCCTTAAAAGGAAGGTATATGAAGACTCAAGACAATTCAAGAAGGGATTGAAGCTCAAACGTTCTTGACGTCGCTATTGGAGAAGCCCACTTGAAGACTCTTGTACTCGTATCGAGCCTTGTAAGAAAATAGTATGTCTAAAGTGTAATATAGATTTGATGCTCAAGAAATCACACATACAAAAATACAGGTTTTCAAAATACAAGTTTTCCCGTATTGGTGTTATGCATGTTAGGTACTTGATACATGTTTTCAATTTTTCCAAAGTTTTATATCATGTTTAGAACATGTATTTCATTGCCTATACATTGCTATTTTTCTTTAAAACCAATACAAAATATTTCAAAAATAGTTTGCTATTTAAAAATAGTCAGAAAACTGTCTTTTGGCCTAGGTCGGTCGACTGACTGGTCGGCCGTAACCTAATATAGGCCAAGGCTGTCGACTGAGCGGTCACCGATCCTCTTGCTAGGGTTGTGCATATTTTGTACGTCTTTGGTCGACCGACCAGTTGATCGCTAACCCCAGCGGTCAACTGACAAATCGACCGACTGGCTCAACCCGAGTTTCTTTGGGGCTCATTTGACCGAGTGGTCGTCGACCACTGTGTGCAATATTTTATGACAGAGTTCGGTCGACTGGGCGATCGATCGGGCCTAACGGCTAGTTCAGATATGTCGATCGACAAGCCAGTCGACCGAAGTTCTGTCAAAAGCCTATAACGGCTAGTTTTCAAAATCTGTCTTTTCTTCTGACTTTTCCAACAGGCATTTTTTCTTTCTATGGGTCAAATCTCTTCCCTTATGACCTGGTGAGCCATTGTAACAGAGTTTATGAGTTGTCTATATATGAGTCATGGGATTGGATTTATACAACAAGTTTAATTAGTTTTTGAGAAATACATTGAAAATCAAGTTTGCTCTAAAGAGAAAAGTTTTCAAGTGCCATCATTTCCAAAGCTATCTCAATTGATTTTTCAACTCTTAAATTCTTTCAACTAGATTTTACCCACAAAGTCCTTGAGCCTCAATTTATATCTACTCTATAGGATGTTGTAAAGAAGAGAGTGCTTGTGATCTAGTGATCACTAAGAGCTTTATAAACCTCATTGGCTTTATGCTACCTCTTGTGTAGAGAATTGGGTGTTGGAGTTGTGTACTCCGGCCTTGTGTAGACCATTATAATTTCTTATTGTAAGGTCCCTTTGTGAAAGATCCTATTGTGGACAGTGAAATCCTTCACGGTAGTGAAGGGGGGACGTAGAGCGGTGGCTCGAACATCAAAATAAATTCTTTATGTTTGCAATTGCTTGTCTCTTGATCTCATCTCTTTACATTGCTTAAACTTTTGTTGCTGCTTCACTTGCACATTCTATTCATTGCATTACATTCATCATTCTCATTTGTCAGTATTTACTCATCTCAATAAGAAGGCAATTGAGCACCTCAACTCATAGTCTAGAGGAATATTAGAGGAGAAGTTCTAGAGCCCTTCACAAGAAATTCAACTTCACTTCTTATTTTGAGTGACCGGTTTGCATCATTTAGCATTGATAGTTGTTATTCCGCATTTAATTAGCATTACACCTATTCACCCCCTCTAAGTGTACTTTCAATATCAATTTGATAGATTGCTTAATTCTTTGAGAAGAGATGAAAAATCTGAAAATTGAATGTCATTTAGAATTTTCTACGTGATTATGCATCTTATCCACACTAACACATTAGTTTAAGCCTGAGATGATGAGGATTACTTAATACTTAAAAAAATTGATATATGTATATATAAATGAAATTAATTAATAATTAGCTAGATACTTTGACTCAAGAAGCCTTGGTATTTACGCAAAAGATAGTTGGTAAGTTCTAAAAAAATATATATGTATTAACAAATCTGATGATCAATTTGTTAGGTATCTTGGCCTCAAGAAGTCTTAATATTTACATGAAAGAGGAGTTATATGTATAAAAAAAAGTGCTTAAAAGTCGAAAAAGTGGTATTACATCAAAACTTCTATATTGTAAAAATATATTTAAGTATGAAAGTTTGAATAAAAAAATCCCAAGTCAAGAGCTATGACACGTTTATAAAGATGCATAGATCGAAAAACTTAGGAAGAATTATGGGACATATTAGGATTTGAAGTCTCTAGGAGGAGATGAATGGATTTCTTGATAGGAGATTGAACTTGAAATGATTACTTGTAAAAACTATTGATCTTATTTGCGATTCTTGTTGAACAAAAATATTTTCTTTTTCTTTCTTCTCATTTTCTTTTCTTTATTTTTAGTTATCCTTATTTTTCTTTATCCTTATCTTTTAATCTTTCTATATTCTTTCTTTGAATTTTGTAAGTAAATTGATTGCAAACCCTCACGAGACAATACTCGTCTGCTAGGGTAACCTAGGAGTTTAACAGCTTTTTGCACGTGCTAAGTGCAACCGTGATTTCTACAAAAGTGAGTTAGATTTTATTTTTGTTTTTTGGATTTTATATTTTTATTTGTGAATTTTTGTTTTTTGAATTTTAGATTTTTATTTTTGTTTTCCTTTTTAGATTAGGATTTTACTCGAGAATTAGCAAAAGTTAGATACGGGGTATGATAACTGTGATTTTTATGTATTTTTTACATTATTTTTAAACCTATTTTTGTCATATTTAATTCTGTATGGATAGTTTTGTTTATGATTTTGCAGATATAAAGTTAAAAGCAATTGTGGAGAAAAACTTGAAAAGCAATGAAGAGAAGAGTTGCAGGAAGGAAAGCATTGACACAGAGACCTAGAGATGAACCCGGTTGGATCTACACATGAAGATAAAATAGCCATCAAAATTTCAAGTCCCTTAGCTTAAGTCAGATGGCTGATTGGCCGTCCACACGGCTAATTGGTTGTTAACTGGTCAATCCGATAACGCGCTTTTGCCAGCTATTTTTCTGCTCCAAATTAGAGTTGTATTGATTTTCACAGGGGATTGGCTGAGAAATACGGTTGATTAGCCATCCATTTAAGTCGGATGCTAATGAAATTTTGCCAATTTTCTGCTAGGATTAAAATTGTATTTTAGAAACTCTAAGTCGATAGATGTGGGACGCTAATGTTTATTTGAAGAGTTGCACTCTATTGTAAAAGGTGTATATGAATTAATCCAATAATCTATCTCTCGTTTGTAAATAAAGCTTCTATCTCGGCTTTTTGGAGAATTGTGGGCAGAATGTAGAAGAAGAAAATCAGGAAGGAGGCATCATCTCTAACAAATTTGGTGTTTTCTTTTCTTTTTTCTCTTTTTTCTTAAGATGTTTATATTGATTTTCATGTTTTTTTTTTCTATTTCTAATATGAACTAAATTTTGCAAAGCTAGGGCGTTGATGTTGGCAACTTTAGGACGAATTAATCTTGTTGCTTTTTGCTTGAGTTTAAAGTTTATTTTTAATTTTTATATTAAGTTTCTTTTCTTATTTTAATATTTATAAGTTGATTGCAGCAACTATATTGATGGTTAGGTTTGAGACCGATAGGAGATAACCTAACAACGATTCATAGGATTAAAAACCACAATCTTACATGTTGAGACCGATAAGATATACATAGGTTGTGCAATCATAATAGAAAAATCCACCAAACTTAATACTTTTTAGTTAGTCAATTCACTAGATTGATAAATTATGAACTCTAAACTAAAAAATAGAATTGGTGTTACTCGATAGAAAAAAACTAATTAAAATAGGGACTTTCGATTATTAATATAAGCACAAAGCACAAATATTATATTCGACTTTAGTTGTTGAAATCAATTAACCTAGCATTCATCTCTTATAGCCATCATTTTTAGTTTAGTTTAAATCACTTTTATATCCATATCTAATTTTTCAAAAAATAGGACAAATTAGCTTGATATTCAATTAGACATCAATTCTTGTGGGAATGACAATTCTATTCATCACTTTATTACTTGTAAATGATTGGTGCACTTGCCAATTTATAACGTTAGCCGGAGTACCCATCAAGAAATATTAATGCTCATGTCCACAGACATTCAAGCATTTGATCGACGAAAGGTAAAGAAAAGTGTCTTTACTTGTTGTGATGTTAAATTTCTTGTAGTCGATGCAGACTCGCAACCCGATTTGAATGCGTGTTGGGACTAAGTTATTGGCGTTATTTTGGATCACGATGATCCCGGACTTCTTAGGCACGACTTGGACTGGGCTAATCCAAGAGCTATCAGAAATAGGATAAATGATTCTATTGTCAAGACAATTCAATATGTCTTTTCTAACTGCTTCTTTCATAACCGGATATAACCTACATTGGAGAACCCTAACAGGTTTGGCTTCTTCTACTAAATGGATTTTATGTTAAATGATAGTTGGACTGATCCTTTTGATATCGGCCATAGTTTATCCAATGGCCTCCCTATCATCTCTCAAAACAAATAGGAGGGATTCTTCTTGATTCTTGATTAGATCGGCCGCAATGATGACAGAAAATATTTTATTGGCACCTAAGTAGATATACTTAAGATGTTCTGACAAAAGCTTGAGCTCTAATTTAGGTGGTTTCACAATAGATGGACGGAATTGGGATCAAAGCTCAAGACTTAATGGCTAGAGACAATGTTCCCATTGTGTGGATGACACATGGTTAGTCGTGTGATTCAACTCATCAAGTAGCATGATCTCTTCGTCAAATATTTCCTCAAAACTTTGGTCGATGTAACCAAAGCTTGACTATATGTATTCATTCTCAAAATGTTCACTAGGCAATTCTTGGATTAGGTTGACATCTAGGGGTTGGTTAGATGGATCACTCGATTGTCTCCCAAGATTGAAGATTTCATTAGACCGCTACGACAGATGATCCAGCATTGGATGTGATTAAGAATGGTCTATCTAGAATCACAAGAATCTGGCCTCGAGGGTTTCTGAAATGTTCGATTTTTAAAATGATTAAATCCACCAAAAAGATAAATTCACTAACCTTAATGAGCACGTCTTGTACCTCTCCCCTAAGAATTTTGGCTGGCCTATCTATCAATAGAATGGTGACCTTGATAGGTTTCAACTCATCTACACCTAAGTTTTTGTAAACTGAGTATAGAAGTAAGTTCACACTTGTACCTTAGTCTAGCATTGCATTATCGATGAACTTATTTACTATTGTGCATGAGATAGGAGGACAATTGGGTCCTTATATTTCACAGACATGGAGTTTGATAGGATCTCACTAATGTTAGCTGCTGAAAATACTTTCTTAGGTACATTAATGAATCTCTTCTTAGTGCAAAGGTCCTTTAAAATTTAGCATAGGACAGGACCTGTTGGATTGCATCAAGAGGGGATGTTTACTTTGACTTATTTTGAATACCTCTAAGATCTTCTCCATTTGAGAATGTTTCTTGAGCTTATTTGAAAATGGGACTCTTGATTTGTATGTAAACTCATTGGCATTGGGTTCAAATTCAGCTTTCTTAGACTCATCTAAAGGAGAAGATAGATGAATTAGATTCAGAAGGTGATATTGTTGATTGATCGGGAATAACAACTTGGTTGTCAACTTGTCTTCCGGACCTCAAGGTGTGGATCGCTTTCACGTGAGCTGAGTAGGTGTGATTTGGTTAGCATTCTTTAGATTGGTGATAGGATGACTAGGAAAGGTTTCATTTTCACTCTCAACAATCACACTAGCTATCTGACCTGCTTGTATTTCTAATCAGGTTATGGCTTGATACTTGACATTGAGCAGCTGTCTCAAAGTTTGCATGAAGGTGTTTAGACTAGAAGTTGTTTGAGTGAAAGATTTAATTAAGGCTTCTAAACTTTTCTCTAGGATGCTAAACCTTCTCTCTTGATGGTTGCTAAAAAAAAACCAAGTGGTGGAAATGGTGAATTAGTGGTGAAAGATAAATTGGGAGATATGGATTGAACTGTGAATTCACAAAAGAACTCTCATGCCTCTTTCTTCGTCTTCTCATAAGGTCTCCATGACAAACGGATTCTAACAAGGTTTTAAATATATAACTAACCCTCGTAGACAATTTGACACAATCATCATTTTTTAATGGCGTGTGAGGACATTGAGCAAGTAAGTCCTTGAACATCTCGAGATAACCCCAGAAAGGTGCACCTCCTACTTGTTAAAATCTATTAATTGCATTTCTTTTCCTGACCATTTATGCATGGATAAACTTTTTCAAGGAAGGTCTTAATAAATTCATCACACTTAGAAATTGAGTTAGTGGGTAAATTATATAATCATTTCTTAGCGTTGTCATTTAGAGCGAAGGGTATGAACCTAAGTCGAATGACATCATCGCTGAATTGTTGGATTTTCATTATGGCGCATACTTCCTCAAATTCACTGATGAACATGTAGGCATTTTTGGAATCTGAGCTAGTGAATTTGGGAAACATACTAATGAATTATGGCGTGAGTTCATAGTTATTCCCACTAGCAGCCAGGTGTTTCATGCATGAGAGAATGGAAGCTCTTGAAGGATAACATCAACCCAGAAGGATCGATGTGAAAACATGGTCAGTCATGAATGGAATGATAAAATCAAAACTGATTAACCAACATTTCGAATCATGATACCAAGCTGGCATATACCAACGACACGGACTAAGTTAGAAGGGAAAAAAAAAACCTAAGAGGTGAGAAGTCAAAAAGATGAGGATAAAAGGATAAAAAAAAAAAGAAACCATGAATAAACAAATCAAAACAACCAAGTCCTATGAAGTAGGGCACTCATAAAACACCACTAAACAGCTCTAACTGTTCCATGTCGATTATTAGGCTTATCAAATCCAAAATCAATCAATCCAGCTGGCCAGGTCAGTGAAACTCAGGTGAAAAATTATCTGTTTTGCAACAGTCCTAATTAAGTAATTACTTTTCAGAATACCTTCCTAAACACCAATTAAACTGGAATTTCAAAAGAATCACCTACCCTTCAACTTTCTTGTCTTATTAAGCTCGAGAGTCCTTAGGAGTCAACGTCTAATTGATTTTATGTTAGATTTGGGTCAATGCTAATGAGGGAAATATTTTTAGGTTAAGTAAGGGTGATGAAATACCCACCTTATCTTGATTAATAGATTTTACTCTTAAATCTATGAGATATAAAATGCACAAATTACGAAGACTACAATCCTTTGTGATTTCTACTCTATATGAATGCAAAATTGTACCTTACTTCAGCAATCAACAACAGAATATAAACAAGAATGCCCTGAATAAAATTTCTAAATTTTTTTTATCTACCTAAAATTTATATGCTATTTAATCTTTTTATCATCATAAGAAAGGATACAATGAATCAAGAATAATAAATACAGAGTCAAAAAAAATTAAGTTCAGAAAACGTACCTAGGCTATTGAGTGGTGTTCTGGCTTCAAATATTTTGTCTTGATTTTCTGCAGTCTACTCCACCTGTCTCCAAAAAGTTTCCTGCAACCTTAGATCTTCTACTTCAATTCTTGAACACTAAACAGATAATTCAATCTGGTAAAAGGAATAAAAAACTAAAAAAAATCGTCTTCTCCGATAATGACGCCAAAAAGTTAATGTGAATTTTAATGTGATATCGCAAGCGCACAATGTCTAATCGTATTACTTTATGGGTCGAATTCTGATGGAAGATGGTTATCTCTAATTTAATAATTCTATTTAGGTGAACTGAGAAATAAAAAGAAGAATGTTTGTTGTTTTTAAAAAAATTCTAACAATTTGAGAAAGAACAAACATTTAGATTTAAATCCACTAGATTAGTAACATGAAAACTAACTAGATCTCTTTAAGATGATCCATTATAATTATCAATTTATTTTTTTTTAAAACATAGATTATACATGATTATATAATAACCTATCAATTTAGATTAAATCAACAAATATAAGAAATATAAATCAAAATTAATTAAATCTAAACATGATAACCTTAGATTTCCAATCTTAAGCATAAATTATTATTTAACAATATATAATCTATCAAAATCTTGATTATCTGAGAATTATCTCATTTTAAACCTAACATAATTTTGTGTTTATTTTCATTGAAGCACAAAATAAAGAAATTTAGATGAGTTAACAAGTTACTAATCTAATTTTATCTAACCTATATATTTTCTAAAATTTAACTGCTCATAATTAGATCAAAACAAATAGATACATTAGCAAAATAAATTCATGAAAAAAGAACAAAAAATGATAAAGTAAAAATAAAGACTTTTATTAATTGAAAAAACTTATAAATATGAACTTGAAAAACAGCATTTAAACCTTAAAAAATAGCAAGAAACTCTAAAAAATTCTACAATTTTTCTATAAAAAATGGTGTCCCCCGAACCCTAGAATTCCCTTTTCTTTTTTAACCGAAGAGAGGTGCACAAAAGATTCAAACAAATATAATGAAACTCTTGCATAATTTTTCACTTAATTTGCTTTAATGATTTGATTCTCCACAATCTTTGATTTAATATCTATTTGATTTGCTATCATGCATATTTGAATTTGAGTTGATGTAGCTAGACTGTGAGCTTGTAAAAGTCTATTTTTTATACTTCTTTTCTTTATTATTTATTCAAAATCTAATTTTCGCACAATAATATTAAAAATATTCAAGCATCATTATTTATGAATAAAAAGCAAAAAATAAGAGTATAAAATTGTAACAAAATGATATAATCAAACGTCCTCACTAAAACTCAACACAATTTAAAAGCCGCATCATTGGCTGCTCTCAGATTACAGGTTTCCACCATCTTAACAGAAGGGAATCTATCAATTAATTGCAATATATATATATATATATATATATATATATATATAGGGAGCTGATCCTCTGAGAACGGTTCTCACGGATTTCTGTGAGAACTTTCACGTGGGTCGTCGGATCTGATAGATCAAATCAAATAAAACTAGATCTCTATCAAATCTGACGGCCCACGTGAAAGTTCTCACATGAATTCGTGAGAACCGTTCTTAGGGGATCAACTCACTATATATATATATATATATATATTATATATATATATATATATATATATATATATATATATATTTGGCGGAAAATTTTCAAGGAAGAGCAGAACCACTTGAGGTCGTTGTTCGAAATAATGTTCAAATAAAGGTGCAAGAAAAAAAGTAAAGCGAGGTATCAGCATCAGCTCATAACTTGTCCCGGTTCTCTCTTCATCTCACCTCACATTCTAGAGCAAGAGATTAGAAGCATTTCCTGTGAACGATTGACGGACCAGATTCATCATACTCTGCCTTAGCAATCCACATCTGCCATCGACAAAATCCCGTCAGTACTCTTGACAAAACCCCGACAGTATTTCTTGTCAAAATGTGAGGTTTAAGAGAGGAAATTTGGAGACAAAATATGCAAGCATTGTTTATATTGTCCATCATCGAAAAGAAAATGATGGGAAGCAAATTCAATGGAAACTTAGAAATTTCTCAGTTCTGAAAGTGCAGGAAAATCGTGCAATCAAAAGACATAACAAAAGGATTATACTGTACTCATCACGACGACATCAGCAAACCTCACACTATGGCTCATTAATAAAATAACTCTCAGAAATCCATTTGGCTAAGCATATGTCTCTAATTGAGTTTTTTCTACAGTGTAGATGTTAGTTTTAAATTGTTCAGAGTGAGAAGCTTCAGAACCAGTAAGGAAAATATTTCCATTAGAAAATAAATGGAAGAGGACAGGTATTTATCAGCTATATTGCACAGACACGGCAACATTGAAATGGACATGACACACGGATATGTGGCATGTTCTTAAAATACACACGACATGAGTGTCCTACACATGTGTCGGACACATTTCGGACAAGTCACAGCTTCCTGATAGGAGTGTCCGTACTACATAATTTCTCAGCCTAATGGAAAACCATTTTCTACTCACATTTCCTTACAGACCAAACTGCCAGAGTAAACACTACTGTTGATGGGACATGGCTGTATAATGTGAAACCAGCCCAGCCATCAGGATCAAGTCACGAATTCAAGAAATGTCCTGGTAGTGCAGAAAATATTGTGCTAAGACGCGTACTATATCGTGATCATACAGGATTACTAATTGAATATATTTGCTCATGTGAGTACACGAATGCATAAATGAGTACAAAATAAAATGGCACAAATAGTGAACTGATATGTCTTCAAGAAAATTTACCTGCTGGAAGGTGCTGAGGGATGCCAAGATGGACCCTCCAATCCAGACACTGTACTTCTCTCTGGAGGAGCTACCACCTTAATCTTCATGCTGCTAGGTGCAAGTGCAGTGATCTCCTTGCTCATCCTATCAGCAATACCTGTGAACATAGTGGACCCACCACTCAGAACAATGTTGCCATACAAATCCTTCCTGATATCCACGTCGCACTTCATGATGGAGTTGTAAGTTGTCTCATGAATGCCTGCAGCTTCCATCCAATCATAGATGGCTGGAAAAGGACCTCCGGACAGCGGAATCGCTCAGCACCAATGGTGATCACCTGACCATCAGGTAGTTCATAGCTCTTCTCCACAGATGAGCTGGTCTTGGAAGTCTCCAACTCCTGCTCGTAATCAAGGGCAATGTATGCCAGCTTCTCTTCATGTCTCTAACAATTTCACGCTCGCCGTGGTGGTGAAAGAGTAGCCACGCTCAGTCAGGATCTTCATGAGAGCATCAGTCAGGTCACGACCAGCCAAATCCAGACGAAGGATTGCATGAGGGAGCGCATATCCCTCATAGATAGGGACCGTGTGGCTGACACCATCACCAGAATCCAGCACAATACCTATAGATAAAACCCAAATAAGAATGCATAAGATGAACTAACATGAAATGTACAAGATCAGCATCCTTTTGGTTATATAAGGAAATAAGGTATTATTTTGCCACTAGTTAGCAGTATTTTTCAAGATATGAGGTTGAATTTGACAGGCAAGCGTTGTACAAACATTATATCTATGTTTAAGCTCTTAACTCCTGAGAAAATGAACAAATGCAGATTTCAGAAAACCTGATATAAAATCAATGATAACTAATCTAATGCTCAATAAGAATACCAGTTAGCTTATCAAGATTGATGAAAATGGCCTGGGAATTATAAAATGAGAAACCCATAGAGTGCATGATCTTCAACAAATACACAACTTATAATACAACTATTTTGTTCGATTAATTTGTGAATATCGTTATAATTAAATAGGTTGGACAATAAGCTGCTCCAACAATAAGGAAAGAAAGAGCTCTGTTTGATTGGCAACCTCTTCCATTTGCCAAGATTTCCTAGATCTTTTGATCGTTCACCTAAGTTTTCCCAGATACCACTCAAAATTCAATCAGGCAAATAGAACTTTGGCCAATGGTGAACAATTCTAACTTATACATAATAAGCGGACTAGAATTGAACCATCAGTAAAGTATAACACCAAGAAGTTAATAAACATTAACATCAGTGAACTAGAATAATCAAGTAATGGACTCTTTCTTACCTGTTGTGCGGCCACTAGCATACAGAGAGAGAACAGCCTGGATAGCAACATACATAGCAGGGGCGTTGAAGGTCTCAAACATGATTTGAGTCATCTTTTCACGATTAGCCTTGGGATTGAGGGGTGCTTCAGTAAGAAGAACAGGGTGTTCTTCCGGGGCCACTCGAAGCTCATTGTAAAATGTGTGATGCCAGATCTTTTCCATGTCATCCCAGTTGCTCACAATACCATGCTCAATTGGGTACTTCAGAGTCAAAATACCCCTTTTAGATTGAGCCTCATCACCCACATATGCATCTTTCTGGCCCATTCCAACCATCACACCAGTGTGACGTGGACGGCCAACAATACTAGGGAAAACAGCCCTTGGAGCATCATCCCCAGCAAATCCAGCCTAGTAAAATAGAAAGTAGAGAGATAAGTAGGCACAAAGTTATTATTTAGGATTTAGGACACTAAAGCAACACAGGGCGTGTTGCCACGAACATTCGATTTGTCTTGCATTTTACATAAATCATCATTATGTTAACTGGTGGTATGTGCTCTAGGAAAATGGATGTATACTTTGTTAAACAGTTTAGACTTTAGAAAAATAAACATACAGAACAAAGGTTCATGAATTTATACCTTAACCATCCCAGTCCCATTGTCGCAAACAAGAGGCTGAATATCCTCAGCATCCGCCATCTTCTACCTCTGACAAAAGACAGAAGTAACTCTCAGATGCTTTCTCATCAGCAAATTGAGAAAAATAGTTTACTAACATGATACACCAGAACCAATCTTGGAGCTAGAGATTTTAATAAATAAATATCCAGTGATCTGAACCAAGGTTCTAAATATTGGATATCGGGATCGTATCGGATGAGGGTTTTTCATATCGAATATCGGGAGAGATATCGGGGATATCGGTGCATATCGGGCATTCACATCGGACATTATATATAATGAAATATTGATAATTAAATGTTGGTTTAGTGTCATAGATATCATCTACCTAATAAAAATGATGTAATATGCATGCAAAGACAGTAAAAAAAAATAATGTACATTTGCACGCAGTCGTGTAATAAATAAGTTATCTCATATCGGGTGATATATCGGCCGATTATCGCCCGATATCGAGTGATTTATCACCAGATATTTCAAATATCAGCCGATATGGCGAACGATTTCCACATATCGTATCGGCAGCATGCAAAAAAGGAGATATCGGACAATATCTCGGCCGACTTGGCCGATATTTAAAACCGGGATCTGAACCAGCCACAAAATACTACTTGCCGATATAACAAGCCTTTTTCAAGTTCACAATACTTAGGAAATTAAATTCACAGCTAATTAATGAACTATCTAATAAAACAACAAAATGATTGGCAATCTAGCAGCAGGTTTAACTCCCTAAAATAAGCAAAAGTGTAACTATCCGGTCATAGATTATATAAAAGCAAAACAAATTTCAAGTAATTGATGCAACTTCCTTCAGTGGTAAAATGAGTTTAAGAGTTAGAAAATATCAATGTAATACAATTTGCTGCAAAACTACCTTCCAACCTAGGCAAATTTAAAGATCTTTAAGCCTACAACCACAGGAAAATGCATTGTGTTTGACTGTTTGTTGTATGTGTACCCCAGAGATAATGTGTTTTCCTATAGCAAAATTATCATATTTTCCACTTCTAGACATTTATCAAGTCTAAGGTTGGAGGAGGCCAATTGGTTTTTTAGATTTACATCAAGCTTCCCTCCAGTCCATAGCGTCCTTGGTCATGAAGTTGGCAATAATTATTAGAGGGTAAAATCAAGTTGACGGTAAAACTTTTTCAGATCTTTCTTGGATCCTTGCTCCATAGCTAATCCCATCTTGATGGTAGAAGGCTTAGATAGTGATGATAATGATAACAATTAAAGCTACAACCTAGGTTGTCAGCTTTAATTGTTATCATTACCTATTGCGGACAGAACTTTTAGACCAACATGCGGGAGAGACCGACTGTTGCGAGGCTAGATAGAGTGGTCATCTCGACTGACTGGGAAATGTGATTCCCGTTGGCTACCCTGTCAACTCTGCCTAGACCTACATCGGATCATGCTCCATTGTGCCTGGACACTGGAGAGACGGTCGCGACCAAAAGAAGGATCTTTCGCTTTGAAAGGATGTAGATGGAAAATCCAGATTGTCTAGCAGTGATCAAGGAGAACTGGGAACTTCCCGTCAGAGGAGATGATGCAGCCAGTGTTTTGTCTACAAAACTTAGAAGGCTAAGGAAGAGGCTTTAAAGAAGTGGGAAAAGTGAGATTTCAGGTCTGCGCGTACCAGTAAGAAAGAGGTTATGAGAGAAATCTACAGGCCGGAGAAGGAACAAGAAGAGAGGGAACTCTCATCTGAGGAGGTGGAGAAGCTGCTAGATCTCAGGATAGAAATTTAAGATATATACAAAAGAAGAGATTATGTGGAGCCAGAGAGTTCGAGTGACTTGGGTTAAGGAAGGGGATCTCAATACCACAAGACAGCTAGCATGAGAAATAGAAATAATGCAATCCTTAGACTGGAATCACAAGGGGAGGTGATTCATGACCATTTCAAAGGCATTTTTTTGCTACAACAACCCCCAGAGATGGCCAAGAAACATCCCGGGTCACCAAAGTCAGCGAAGGGGATGGATGGAGAGAATGACGAACATTTCTGAAGCGTTCTCCAAGGTGGAGATCAAAGCGGCGGTTTGGAGTCTGGGGGCAAATAAATCTCCGGGTCCGGACGGCTTCCCGATTTTTTCTATAGGCAATTCTGGGACACGGTGAAATCGGACATCACTAGACTTTGCCAGAGTCTACACGAAGGGACGCCCCAGCTAGAAAGATTGAACTATGCACATGTCGTGCTCATCCCAAAGAAAGGTTCATAGACGTTGTTGCATGGGACTGGAATCCTAAATGAGTGTTCTCAGTTAAGAGCGCCTACTTCAGGTTGAATGACGGGGGACTGCGCTCCTCGTTCATGAAGGTCATCTGGAACATAAACACGCCTCAAAAAGTCAAGGCTTTTCTTTGGCTGGTCATGAATAAAGCTATCCTGACATGGGAGAATCTGTTAAAAAGGGTTGGCAAAGATCGAACATCTGCGTTATGTGTAAGATGCAAGAAGAAATGATCGATCATCTCTTCATGTTTGCCCTTTTAGCATACGTATTTGGGAACAGGTGATGCCTACTCTGAGTTTACAAACTGCTCACTTTCCCCCATAGCATGGACCTTCTATGGCATCTTGGCACTACGGTGCTTTTTATAAACAAGATAGTGTTTTATGGGATTTAGCGGCGGCGGCTACTATCTAGGGAATATGGAGGAAACAAAATAATAGAATTTTCAATGACATAGCCAGATCATCCGACCACACTTTCTATGTTTGTTCTACTTTGATTTACTATTGGTCATATCTCCTTTCAGGTAGTCGCAGGAGAGGGTGAAGGGGGTTTTGGAGGAGACACATGCAGGAGGGGTCTCTGATCGCCGCTCAAAGGAATCTCAGGGAGGGGGCCTTGATAAAGACTCGGAGGACATGTGAGCAGTAGTTGGGCGGTACCCTATTTTTTGGTCTTAGGTTTATCCTGACTTTTGTTACAGCTTCGGCTTGTATTTTGCTTCAAGGAGGTTCCGCTTTTTACGTCTCTTCCTTTTCTGTTTGGATGTACTTTATTTTTATTACTTTTTCCTTCCTTTTTGGCACTTGCTGGTGCACCAGGGCTTTATAGTTCGGGAGTTAGATGTACTTTACTTTTGTTACACTGGGTGTTTTCATTAAAATCTTATTAATGGATCGTGGGGAACCCCTGGGTGCCCGCCATTTACTCTCAAAAAAAATTAAAGCCTACAACCCAGATCAAATACATTTTACAGTAAAGGAGTGGCCTTCAGTAGTCAGAAAAGTAGAGCTAAGTCGCCCTTATATAATGATTTAGTAAAAGAGTAGCCCTCAAATTTCAAATAAGTCTGACACATTTTGACCTACTATAAGTTTGTTTCAGTTTGGCAAGACTAAGTATTACAATTGAGATGCTCTTGATATTCACTAGTCAGTTTTGCAGTTCAAAATTTGTTGTTACTGGATACTACCATAAAGACCTACTACTCTAAGTAATGACAGTTGGAAAAATTACACCAAAACAAACATTTCATCTTGTGCTTTTTTCATTTAATATGAAATCCTCCTGCTAGAATTTGTATCAATGCACCATTCTTCTTTAAATAACACCATGCGTGTTTGTATCTCTAAACAACTTGTCATTCATCTTTCTCCAAACAAGCATATTAAACATGTTGAGTAAATGGACAGGCTTGAAGTACATATCATACATCAAATATTTTTCCTAAATCATGATCCTAATATTGTTTGCAGGAAGTACCCAAAGAAATATAGAACCAAGAACTGTCAGTAGATAAAGGATTCAACTTCCCATGCACCAATTATACAGAATTCTGACGTTAAAGCATACCAACATTATGTTACAATTCAAAACTAACAACTATATGTCAGAATTCAAAATGTAAACTTTCACATAAACAAAAGAAACATTTCCAATCTTATTTCCATAAAAGATACATACCAAAAACAAGAAAAAGAAACTGTTACGATGAATGTGATCATGGATCTTGAATCCCACTACCAAGAAAAAGGAAGTAAAAAATTGAAGATTCAACCTTAACAGGAGAGGCGTCACTAGGGTTTAATGTAGGATCAACCAAGATAAGATCTTCCTGCACTCCAGAAGGCAATTAACAAACTATGTTTTTGGAGAAAATCACATTATAAAAAAGAAGAAGAAAAACGCATCAAAATTTCCTATCACTAGATCCGGTCTCACTGCAGAATCTTCCTCATTCCCTATGAATGCAATCAGCATAAATTCAAGAACTAACCAGTTAAAAACCGAATCAATAACATCAATACACAGAATCAGAATCAGATGAAAAAAGAATTGGGCAAAAAATTAAAAGATCAGATCTTTGTACCGTGTAAATGAGAAGAGCGATCAAAACCTAGATCTCCACGAGCTCTTTTTTGGGACTGGCTACGAATGGAACGCTCTCTCCCCCTCTCTTCTCTCTTCTCTCGTTTCTATTTCTACAACGACGAGGGTTTAATTTTGAGAGTAGAGGAATGACCGGAGCGTCCAAATGCGGAGCGAGAGAGCGCAAACGGGTGGACGCCCGCTTAAACCGCCGCTAAATTTAAGTAAACGGGCGCCCGCTTCTCGCGAGAGAGCCCCCGAGACTTGCTGACCCCCTCTTGCGGTCCCGGACCCGACTGCGATCCGAACTCGCTTTACTTGATTCTACTGCTAGTTGTGTGGTTTCAGTTGGGTCTAGTGGATCTTTACCCGATCCAAATACGGGGTGCAGGTTAACTTCACGTCAGTCTCTACTCTGAGAGGTAAAGCTTATTTGGGTTCATGTTCACTCCTTTTCTCCTGACATAGAGGGAAAACTTTAGTTTCCTTCTCATTGGCTTTGGTTTTAGTATCATATTGAATAAGAGATGAGAGGTTGAGTAGTATATATAGAACTCCTCTCAAGACTATTATTATAAATAACTTGCCACACTCTCCACAAGCGCGCGCACGCCGAACCAGTCGGGTCGGTTGGCGCACGCCACGACCTGCGGACATGAATGCAGTTCGATTCAGGAGTTCTTAAACTTGAAATATTTTTTTGATTTTATCTGTTATATTTTATTTAAAATTTTCTGTTGAGATTTATCTGGATTTTATCGTTCATTGACCCGATCAAATCGGATCTGAGATCATGCGAGAGATTATTGCAAAGAGCAAAAGTTGCTGCAACAAATCTGATCGTGCGATCAGATCTTCAGGCTGTTACAACTAGAAAGGTCGGCAGAGGGTTATAAATAGATTTTATCGTTGTACATACTTTTTGATAACAAACAGCTATATCTGACTGTCTCTTTCTCCCTCAAAATTCTTAAAATATTCTGGTGGAAAATTGTGATCTTCTGGTTCAAGTTTTTGGTGATTATCAAAAGATTATTTTTTTTACTTTCGGGCAACGAATCTCCGTCTGAGTATAGGCCTAGCTCAGGACGATGAGCTGAGTGTTGTTGAACTACCGGAGGAGTTTTTACCGCTAGGAGAGGAGGTAACTTCAAAGTCCGGACGAGGGACCAGCTATCTTTCTTCTAGGGCAGTGCTTCTGCACGACTACGTCACCCCAGGCCAGCAATTTATTTTCCTTTGATTATTTATATTAGTTACATGATTCGAACAAGTATTTAATTTGATTAAAAGATTTTGATTTGATTTGTTGCATGTTTTAAAATCTAGAAAATACTGTTATATATCCTGTTAGATTTAGGAATAAATATGACAACTAATCAATGTTACCATCTAATTGGCCAGGCCGGTGAATATTAGGTGAGAGGTTTTCCGTTTAATAGAACATTTCTAATTATAGAACCACCTTTCAATTACCTTCCTTGATTAAACACCAATTTGACTAGTATTAGTCAGTCTCAATATACAGTAATATTTATGAGCATAAATAATTCAGTATATAACCCATGTATAAAGAACGTTAGTTCACTTATATAGCAATTGGAGTGAGCTATGCATGTAGCAAATCTCCTTAAGACAATTACGTCCTCCGCTACAGTGCTAAGGGTTACTGGATGCTGGTCTCCCGAGATACAACACTGCTTCATGATATTTGGATAGCACTATCAAATCACCGTACAATCGAACTGAAGTTATAAAATCACCTAGAGGGAGGTGAGTAGGTGATGAATGATTGGGAAAGAGTTGTGTAGAGTTTTAGCACAAATATTTAACAAAGAGATGAAGGTTAGAATCCACCTTGGTGCTTAGATCACTCCCACAAATGTATTTAAAGATCGTTATACCCTTTCCAATCTCCGCTATAGCAATGGCTATACCGGGTCGATTCTCGAGGAGAGCTAGCGATAGAAGCGTTACGGTATGTAGTGAAGAAATGAAAACGAAATGTCTTCTATGTATTTACACAATTGCAAGAAGTAACCTGAAAAGAAGTGATGGATTTGTGCATTATGGAAAAGAAATTAAAAGAATGAGTGAAGTGTATTGCAAAGAAAGAAAAGCTAAAAGAAAGTGTTGGAAAACTTTTAGATAAGAAGGTACATGGCTAGCTAACTTAACCTCATTGCTAACTTGCTAAACTCAATGGTGATTTGCAAGATTGCCTCATATTGATTCATTGGCAATTAAAAATTGGCAATTAAAAATAACTTGCATGTTTGTTCAATTGATGTTTCCATCTTGAAGATTAGTGTTCTCTTGTTGTTAGCTTGAAGCCTCATATTGAATCATAAGCTCTCTAAATAGATGTTCAATGATGAACTCTAGGATTGGTACTCAAAGGATGCTAAATTGAAAGAATCAACATTCATTTAAACATTCAAGACATAACTACAATTTAGCTTGAAGTAAAGAAGTTGTTCTTAACAAGTAGCACAAGTTTGGCGATCCATCCTCATGTTCCATCAAAGGCTCTTGTTCTTGACAAGGCTCTATCCGAGGCACACATGAGTCATATGGAGTTTTAACAAGCCATTACCAGGGAAAGCAACTATACTTCCTTGGAAATCAAAAGAAACTCTAACTATGCAAGTATTGAAATAAGCAATCATCCAAAGAGATAGAAGTTAGCTAGGTAAGTTATTAGCTAGCCATGCAATAGGAATTTAGCTCTCCATTACACAAGTAACAAAGCTACAATTCATTATGTAAAGCAAAGATCTAAAGCAATAGAAAAGAACTAGAATTAATGCAAGAAATTAAAGCAAGTAAAGTAAAACATACTAGAGTTTGCAAAGAGATGAATGGAGCTCTTTTGATTAATCCTTGACCACAAGAATGTCACTTCCTTGATACAAGCTCTCAAACAGCACTCTCTCTCTCACTTTGTCAAGATCTCTAGGAGGAAGAAGGTGGAGACTAAAAACCTAGGTGAAAGCTAAAAATACAAGAGTTTCCTTAGTTCTCTCCTCTTTCTTCTCTCCTTTTTTTGTGCAGACCCTGGTCACCTATTTATAGCCATCAGTGAGAAGCCTCTAGAGCCCTGGCCGTTGGCGCAAAATCCGGATCTCAACGGCCTTGGATCTGCGCGCGCGCGCGGCAGGGGCGCGGCACTGTTGAGGCCGTTGGCTAACAACTTTCTGGTACGAGTTGGTTGCAAGGTTGTTATCCACGTGTCCTTCTAGAGTCTTCAGTTGGCGCGCGGATCTCTCTGGATTCTGATTTCAAATCTTGAGCTCTTTTGATTTAATCTCTTTAATTATTGCTAATTAAAGTGATTAATGGGCTTTTTCTCTTTAAGTTGTGGGTCTGCAAAAATAGAGAGAAAAGGGTTAAAAATCACATATTTATATACAATATGCATGGTATGGAAGTGGTAAAATATGCAAATATGTATAACAATCACACCCCCATACCTAGCTTTTGCTCGTCCTCGAGCAAAAAAGAAAGAAAAAAGAAAGAAAAAGAAAAAGAAAATCCTAACTAATTTATTACACCACTTTCGTAGGTGACACGATTGCACTGAGCACGTGCAACAAGCCGTTAAACCCCTAGGTTACCCTAGAGGAGAAGTGTTGTCTCCTGAGGGTTTTCAGCAGATTACACCCACAAAATCCATAAAAAAAAATAAAGGGTTAGTGAAATTTTTGATCCATGTTTTAAAGATTCTAACTTGATCTATAGGTTTTAGGTTACTCTAAATTTTTCATTCCTCTTATAAGTGTCTATTTGGAGTGATGTTTTCATCTTAGGTTAAGATTTTAGGGAAAAGATTAAAACCGGATTTTGCATCAATCCTATAGGATATATACATCTATAATTATGAAGGATCTTTCTTAGACTAAGTTCATTTATTTACTAATATATATATAATTTTTTTTTATTTATTTACAATGTTTATTTATTTACATTCCCTTAGCATCCTTAGGTTTTCTAGTTTACCCATGTAGCGAGTCTCTTACCGATGACTCCCAAACCAGACGGTTTTAGGGCATCAGATGAGAAAACATCCCTAGGGTTCGATGACTCGAGTAAACTAGGCCACTTAGGAATTTAAGTGCTTAACCACTTTTAGGCGTGATTGGTAATGCTTCTTGAGGCACTACCTACCAGCTTAATCAGTAGTTAAGTTTTTTTTTTTTTTTTTTTGACCACCTTTAGGCGTGATTGGTAATGCTTCTTGAGGCACTACCTACCAGCTTAATCAGTAGTTAAGTATTTTTTTTTCTTTTTTGACCACCTTTAGGCGTGATTGGTAATGCTTCTTAAGGCACTACCTACCAGCTTAATTAGTGGTTTATTAATTATTTATATACATTTTTTTTAGTATTATATATATGTAACTAAAATCACAAAGTCTTTGATTAATCCTTCAATATGTTCAATGTTTATATCCTAAAGAAAGAATTAAAATCTAGTAATTTTTCTAATCCTTTATTACTTAACCTAAAAATCTAACAAAACTCCTCTTTTCAACTTATAATTAGAAATCTTAATTTAGAGCTTCCTTAATCCCTAAATTTCAAGTTTGATTCTTTAGACATGGATCAAAGAATTTCTTCTTCTTTTTTTTTTTAATATGAATTTTTTTATTTTTCTAAAAGAAAAGTAAAATCTAAAAAGAAAGTGGAAATCTAGAAGAAAGATAAATCTAAAAAGACCTAAAAAAATAAAATCTAAAAAAAAACTAAAAAGAGAGTAAAAATCTAAAAAAAAAAAAAAATAAAAGACCTAAAAAGAAAGTGAAAAATCCTATGTTAGCATCTATCCCCCCATACCTATCTCATGCATTGTCCTCAATGTATGCGATATGAAATGATGCATGAAATAGGTGAAGGATAAAGCTACTCCCTCTGTCGTTTTGGACCCGCGGTGGTGCTCGGTCCAGCTGACTGTGTTCTCCTAAACGCTGCCTCTATACCATCTAAGCGAGAGGATTGCTCCTCTACCTTCTTCCTAAGCCGGACCTGCCCCTTAAATATCTTCTTCATGCCCTTCCAAATGACGGACATGAAGGCTCGTGATTCTGCTGGTGGGTCCTGTCTCCAAAATTGGGGCTCATCTTCCTCCTCTAAGCTCTCCTCCGAAGAGGACTCCACAGGAATGTCCTCAGGTTGGGCACGAGGTGTCCAGAGGGCGTGTAAGCAACCAGTGTATGCACTGGTGGGTTTCTCAGCTACAACATACACTCGGTCAAATGAGTCAAATACAGCGTCTGGTAGGAAGTTTCTACACAAACGTGTAATCAAGACTGGATGAGAATATTTTGCACCCCGAGTGCGGGAGGAATTATCAAGTATGGCATAAAAAATGGCCCTATTCAAACAAACCGTGTGTCTAGAGTCATTAAATCATGAATGATTTGTAACACGGGTCTGTTGAAAGTCGTGATATGATCTAGTCCAAAAATATTGCGTTGGAGCCAACGTCCAATGCAATGTACATTTCTAAACGTGGATTGGGCTTTGAGCCCACGGTCCTGCTCTGTGCAGCGGACCCCCATGATAGGCATGTAATCAACTAGTGGCAACGGGTCAGTATAATGGGGATGAATGGGGACATTGGTGATTTCAGCAATGAGTGGAATGGTGACAAAGATGTCACCATATGGCATATGAACTGTGAATTGTTGTGTGTTATGATTAACAGATGCATGATCCAATGTGTTGTAAAATGTGGTGACCAAATCAGGGCAATAGTAAGCATTATTGTCATTGTTATCATAAACTAAGGAATACCAATTCCACGCATGTATTAGATCTACAAATATATGCCCATATCCCCCTTGATCATTCAAAAGTTTAGAGAAATCCCTCTCCACAAACAAGCTAGGGGCCATTAATAACAGTAAAAATGTAGAGCAAAGGAACCAAGAGATCAAACCACCCCCGGATTTCGTGGGGGGAAATCAAAAGACAGGTGTGCAGAAGGCACCAGAGACAGCTTCAGGAAGAATGGGTCTGTTTCTGTCTCCAGGGAAAGAAGTCAGTCAGCCTGAACTTTTTCAGCGCGCCTGAAGTGTCAGAACTGCGGCGGAACTGCGGCAGGGCGCGGCAGATTAGGGAAAACTGGGGAGCAGAATTTTGGTGGAGGTCGGCTGTGGAAGGAGATTTTCAGATCTGAGGAGAAGTTTTCGTTTGAGGGAGGATGAGTTGGGGAGGAGAGTATTTATAGGGGGAAGAAAAATGGGATTTCCAAAGTTATCCCTAGGTCAAAGATATAATTATAACCCTAGGTCAAAGGAGTTTGGAAATGAGTGGAATCCTAGGGAAGAGAAAATCCTAGGAATGTGGAACTCTTTATATGCACAAAAATCCCTAATTTTTTTATTTTTTATTATTTACAAAAAGTGTAAAAGAAAATATTTACAAGTGTGGTCCCAATAATATGCAGGAAAATGCATGGGAAACTATACAGATGGAAATGTCACAAATAAACTGGGTCACAAAGACCCAATTCGTGAACGTCGTGTGACATGGAATCAGTGGTAAAAAATGGCTTAAGACGTTGACCGTTCACAGTAATTTGTTGCCATTATTCGGGTCAAGAATCTTAATCGCACCATGGGAAAAGACAGTTTGCACAATGAATGGCCCTGACCACCTGGTTCTCAGTTTACCAGGGAAAAGATGGAGTCGTGAATTATACAACAGAACCTTTTGTCCTACGACAAAAATTTTCCTGTGAATGGATTTATCGTGAAAAAGCTTGGTTCTGTGCTTCGTGATCCGAGCATTATCATATACCTCGTTTCTCAGCTCTTCAAGCTCGGATATCTGCAACTTCCTTAAAGCACCGGCTTTATCCAAATCCAAATTCAGCTGTTTTAAAGCCCACATAGCTCGGTGTTCTAATTCAACAGGCAAGTGACAAGGTTTCCCAAATACAACTCGATATGGAGACATACCGAGGACAGTCTTGTAAGCGGTCCTATATGCCCATAAGGCATCAGTGAGTTTGATGGACCAATCCTTACGGTTCTGTCCTACAGTTTTTCCCAAAATGAGTTTTATCTGTCTATTCGTGACTTCAACTTGCCCATTGGTTTGAGGATGGTAAGCCGTGGATAATTTGTGAGTGATAGAATACTTGCGCATCAGGGCTTCAAAAGCCCTATTGCAAAATGACTCCCATTATCACTTATTATCGCACGGGGGGCTCCAAAGCGAGAGATGATGTAGTCTCTTAAAACTTGATGACAACATGGTTGTCATTTATCCGTGTTGGAATCGCTTCAGCCCATTTAGAAACATAGTCTACGGCTACCAAAATGTATTGGTTACCGTAGGACAGAGGAAAGGGTCCCATAAAATCGATGCCCCAGAGGTCGAAAATTTCGACTTCCAAGATGGGTGTGAGGGGCATCATATCTCTCTGTGTAATACGACCCATCATTTGACATTTATCACAAAGCTTGCAAAATGTATATGCATCCTTAAAGAGAGTGGGCCAGTAGAATCCACTCTGAAGCACTTTTTCCGCAGTTTTTCGTGGACCAAAATGTCCACCGCAAGCTAACTTGTGACAGAATGTCAAAACGCTCTGATGTTCATCCTCAGGAAGGCATCTACGTATGATTTGGTCAGGACAGTATTTGAATAAATACGATTCATCCCAAAAGAAGAACCGCATTTGGCGCAGAAAACGATGTTTCTCTTGTCCTGACCAATGAGAAGGTATTTACCTGGTAGCAAGGTAGTTCACTATATCAGCATACCCGGCTCTCCACATATCTCAAAAATGTGCTCGTCAGGAAAATCATCGTTAATCGGTATTCTTTCCTTAGGTGCGTTTGGGATTCTCGACAAGTGATCCGCAACCACGTTCTCAACGCCCTTTTTATCTTTTTTTCCAAATCAAACTCTTGCAAAAGAAGTATCCAACGAATCAATCTTGCCTTAGCATCCTTCTTTTGCATCAAGTATTTGCATGATCAGTATTTTAGCGTGTTTAGTCCCCTACTATATTATTCGGAATTTCTCCAGACGAATTTCTCCAACACAAGACAACTGCTAAAAATTCCTTTTCAGTAGTCGTGTAATTGAGTTGGGCATCATTTAGCATTCTGCTAGCATAATAGATTACGTGTTGCCTATTATCAATACGCTGTCCTAAAACAGCGCCTATAGCAAAGTCAGAGGCGTCACACATAATCTCAAAAGGCTTGGTCCAATCTGGTGCAGAGATGATCGGTGCTGAGACAAGTCTATCCTTAAGCTCTCTCCACGATTTTTGACATTCCTCATCAAAGATAAAGGGTACATCCTTCCCTAAGAGATTTGTCAAGGGTCTTGCAATGTTGCTAAACCCTTGAATAATCGTCTATAAAAGCCGGCGTGCCCTAAGAATGATCTAATGTCCTTTAAACATGTAGGTTCAGTGAGCTTTGTTATGACTTCCACTTTAGACTTGTCTACCTCGATTCCTATTCTTGATACCTTGTGCCCAAGCACATTCCTTGCCTGACCATAAAATGACACTTTTCCCAGTTAAGTGTCAAATTCTTCTCCATACAGCGTTGTAACACCAACTTTAAATGGTACAAGCATTGCTCAAAGGAATCCCCATAGATCGAAAAATCGTCCATGAAAATTTCCAGAAATCTCTCCACCATGTCCAAAAAGAGGCTCAACATGCAACGTTGAAACGTTGCAGGAGCATTGCAAAGGCCGAAGGGCATCCTTCTGTACGCAACGTTCCAAAGGGACAGGTGAAGGTCGTTTTCTCTTGGTCTTCGGAGCGATTGGGATCTGATTATATCCTGATATCCATCCAGGAAACAATAGTACTCGTGTCCCGCCAATCTCTCCAGCATCTGATCAATGAATGGAGTGGAAAGTGGTCTTTACGTGTGGCGGTGTTCAACTTCCTATAATCAATACAAACTCGAACTTTCGTTGGAAGACGTGTTTGTATCAATTCTTTATTCTCATTCTCCACCACAGTAAATCCAGCTTTCTTAGGCACAGCGTGGACTGGACTTACCCATTGACTATCAGATATGGGATAGATAATCCCATTGCTAATAGTTTCAAATCTCAGATCTAACAGCTTCTTGCATAATGGGGTTAAGTCTGCGCTGTGGGTCTCTTTTCGGCTTAGCATCTTCCGTCAGATGAATTCTGTGTTGAACAATGGAGGGACTAATCCCCTTGATATCAGCCATGGTCCAACCAATGGCCTCTCTATTTTCCCTTAACACAGTCAGAAGGTCCTCTTCTTATTGTTCAGTAAGATTTGATGCAATGATTACCGGAAAGGATTCCTTCTCATCCAAGTACTTGTATTTGAGATGATTGGGAAGAGCTTTAAGCTCAGAAGAGGGACATGATCTATTACTGGTTGCTCATGGTGCAAGGGAAGAATAGGTGTGGAATTAGTGGTCCGTTCAACATTTGATCCAACAATCTGATCCAGGTTGAAGTCATCCGACTCCAACTCAAACTCCTCTTCAGACTCATACTCAATTTCTTCCACATGTTCACTGGTCAATCCCTCAATCAAGTTTACTTCAAAAGAATCATGATCCATATCCCTTGGCTGCTTCCCCAGATGGAAGACATTCACCTCTTTCGTCGTATCTCCGAACGTTAACCGCATCGATCCATTTCGGCAATTGATTATTGCATTCGCGGTGGCTAAGAAAGGACGTCCGAGAATGACAGGTGTTTGCGCTTTGTGATTTTGTACGGGCTGTGTTTCAAGAACAACAAAGTCCACGGGGTAAATGAATTCCCCGACCCGTATCAAAACATCTGTAATTTCCCCTTGGGAATCTTTACAGAGCGGTCAGCCAATTGAATTGTCATCTGGGTAGGACGAAGGTTGCCTAACCCTAACTGCTGATAGACGGAAAAGGGAGAAGATTGATGCTCGCACCCAAGTCTAGCAAAGCCCTATTTATGGTGGTCTGCCCTATGATACATGAAATGGTAAGGCTCCCTGTGATCTTTGTATTTCACAGGGATTGGACCATTGAGCAGTTCACTTATGTTGGACGCCAGAAAGACTTTCTTAGGGACACTTGCTTTTCTCTTTTTTGTACACATTTCTTTCAGAAACTTGGCGTAGGATGGGACTTGTTGAATGGCATCTAAGAGAGGGACATTGATTTGTACTTGATTGAATATCTCTCTTATCTTCTCCATGTGAGCATTCATCTTATGATTTATAAGCCTATTTGGGAATGGGACAACAGGCTTATATGTTTGCTCATCAACTTTCTCTTTTCCTTTAGACTGGGAAGTGGATGGATGTGTGCTTGAAGAAGGAATGTCTTGCAAAGGCTGGATTGGAACAGAAGGTGGTGGCATTGGCACAGATTTGGGAGAATGATTTGAAACCTTATTATCTACACGTTTCCCAGACCTAAGGATTTGAATGGCTTGGCATTGGCTGGGTCCCAAGTCTTCAACTTCATGCAGAGGAAAATGGGCTTTGGGATTTGGCACAGGTTGGCTAGGTAGCATTCCTTTTTGTCTTTCAGTCAAAGAGTTAGCCAACTGCCCTATTTGAATTTGCAATTTGTTCATGTCCTGCTGCTGATTGTTCATCATAGAAGCTTGATTCTTAGATAAGGTCTCTATCATTTTCTCCAAATCAGAAAGTCTTTTGTCTGAAGGATTGGGTGGTGGATGATGTTGATACTGGGGTTGAAAATTTGCTTGGTATGGCACAGGATTTTGATATGATTGGAATCTTGGGGGCTCTGGTATGAATGAACATTTGGTGGGTTCTGGTGGTAAGTCGGTGGATGAGACTGAGCAGGGTATTGTTGTGGGAATGGTTGTCTCAGCTGCTCGGGTCCAGACTGACTCCAAGAGAAGTTTGGATGGTTATGCCATCCAGGATTATAGGTTTTGGAGTAAGGGTTGTAAGTGGGTCTGGTGTACGTGGCATTCGTACTCTCCTGAAACATTTGAGTTTGATAAACTGGACACTCCTCAAACAGATGATCCAGATCATGGCAGTAGGTACAACCCGGATTTACCACAGGTGATGGTGGTTGACCTGATTCACAGCAGAGTTTTCCCTGGACTCTAGCAACTCAATCCTCTTCATCTACTGAGTTATCTTAGCTTCTGCAGCTATTGAGGATTCTATGGAATGTAAACCAGTTCTGGAAGTTGTGGGTGTAGGTTTCTCAGTACATGACTCCCACTGGACTGTCTTTTCAGCTAATGCCTCAAAAAGATCCCAACCCTGATCTTCATCCTTCTTTAAGAATTCTCCTTGACACATGGTTTCTAGGAGAGTCTTCGTCTGATAATCAAGCCCATCATAGATAATCTGGTACTGGCGCCATTTTTCTATACCGTGATGGGGACACAGGGCTACTAGGTCTTTGAAGCGCTCAAAGTACTTCCAGAATGGTTCATTGGCTTCTTGTTTGAACTGCATTATATTCTTCCTCATCAGGGCTGTCTTATGGATAGGATAAAACTTTTTAAGAAAGACCTTAACGAAATCATCCCAAGAAGAAATTGAGCTAACTGGGAGATTATAAAGCCACTTCTTAGCAATATCCTTCAATGCGAAAGGTATAAACCTAAGTCTGACAGCATCCTCGTTAACTGAGAAATTCTCATCATAATGCATACTTCTTCAAACTCTCGGATGAAGAAGTACGCATCCTCAGATTCAAGGCCATGGAATCGTGGAAGAGTGTTTATGAACTGGGGCTTCAACTCAAAATTATTTCCATTTGTGTTTGGGAAGAGAATGCAAGATGGAAGTGATGTGCGGATAGGATAGAACTTGTCTTGCAACGACACGTTGGTGGTCATGATTGTGTCGAGTGGTGGTGTATGTGGCAGTGTAGAAACTCTCACAAGCCTCGCAGAATTCGGATCTCGATACCACTCTTGCATACAATTACACAATCAACGTGCACCAATCACACAGTCGAAAAATGAAAAATAACAATCAAGAAAAAAATCAATCCAAGCTTTCTAGGTTTTCTGGACCTAGACGACTCCTAACTATAGATCGTCCACAGGAGGTTCAGTGTAGACTCTGACTATAAGCAAATCAGCCAGGTAAGGGTAAGGTTGGTGGGAGGTTTTCCGTCAGAGACGTTCCTTAATTAAGTAACCAACAACCTTCGGGCTTTCGGCCCTCAACCCCTTTCCTAGACACCGATTTTACAAAAGTCACTTTCCAACACTTTTCCCCCTTAGGATAATCTCCTAAGTGAGTCCGGATGTCCCTAGGGCCAACGTCTAGCAATTTTTATTGAGAAGCTTAGGATTGTGAGTGCGTGGGGAAAATGATTTGTGGGCTAAGGAAGGGGTGATAAAATCCCCACCTTATCTTTTTTATGGGATTTGCCCTTAGAATCAATTAGTGCAAGTGTACATATCAACAAACAAGGTTCACTCAAAGCGTAATTAAATCAAACAATGAGTCAGTCCTAGTCTATATGCTATGCTTACGTACCTTGTCCCCCGCACTCTTCAACAGTAAAAGTAAAGAAATTGAAAGACACGTGCCTAGAGATGCAAATGTCTAAACAATTTTTTTAACTTTTGCAACCAATTTTTTACTGTTGATTAGCAGATATATGGTGAAGAAGACAAGACTTAAAGTATTTCAGCAGCTGTATTTTGCAGAGAAGCAAGCCCTGCAGAAAACTGGTCAGTAGTCAACTCCTCCTTGCCGCGGAACCGCGGCTTTTGCCGTGGGAACGCGGCAAGTCAGAGGGATCCTGGTCTCTGCTTTCGAGAGCAGAGGCCCAGGTCCACTTATATGTTTCTGCTATGCAAGATTTGCTGTATCTTCAACCTGTATCTGCAATAGAGAAGTATTCGTTTAATTCTTCACTTTCAAACAAATACCGTTGCTCTCCCCGGCAACGGCGCCAAAAATTTGATCGGGAAAGAGTTGTGTAGATTTTTAGCACAAATATTTAACAAAGAGATGAAGGTTAGAATCCACCTTGGTGCTTAGATCACTCCCACAAATGTATTTAAAGATCGTTATACCCTTTCCAATCTCCGCTATAGCAATGGCTATACCGGGTCGATTCTCGAGGAGAGCTAGCGATAGAAGCGTTACGGTATGTAGTGAATAAATGAAAACGAAATGTCTTCTATGTATTTACACAATTGCAAGAAGTAACATGAAAAGAAGTGATGGATTTGTGCATTATGGAAAAGAAATTAAAAGAATGAGTGAAGTGTATTGCAAAGTAAGAAAAGCTAAAAGAAAGTGTTGGAAAACTTTTAGATGAGAAGGTACATGGCTAGCTAACTTAACCTCATTGCTAACTTGCTAAACTCAATGGTGATTTGCAAGATTGCCTCATATTGATTCATTGGCAATTAAAATTGGCAATTAAAATAACTTGCATGTTTGTTCAATTGATGTTTCCATCTTGAAGATTAGTGTTCTCTTGTTGTTAGCTTGAAGCCTCATATTGAATCATATCTCTCTAAATAGATGTTCAATGATGAACTCTAGGATTGGTACTCAAAGGATGCTAAATTGAAAGAATCAACATTCATTTAAACATTCAAGACATAACTACAATTTAGCTTGAAGTAAAGAAGTTGTTCTTAACAAGTAGCACATGTTTGGTGATCCATCCTCATGTTCCATCAAAGGCTCTTGTTCTTGACAAGGCTCTATCCGAGGCACACATGAGTCATATGGAGTTTTAACAAGCCATTACCAAGGGAAAGCAACTATACTTCCTTGGAAATCAAAAGAAACTCTAACTATGCAAGTATTGAAATAAGCAATCATCCAAAGATAGAAGTTAGCTAGGTAAGTTATTAGCTAGCCATGCAATAGGAATTTAGCTCTCCATTACACAAGTAACAAAGCTACAATTCATTATGTAAAGCAAAGATCTAAAGCAATAGAAAAGAACTAGAATTAATGCAAGAAATTAAAGCAAGTAAAGTAAAACATACTAGAGTTTGCAAAGAGATGAATGGAGCTCTTTTGATTAATCCTTGACCACAAGAATGTCACTTCCTTGATACAAGCTCTCAAACAGCACTCTCTCTCTCACTTTGTCAAGATCTCTAGGAGGAAGAAGGTGGAGACTAAAAACCTAGGTGAAAGCTAAAAATACAAGAGTTTCCTTAGTTCTCTCCTCTTTCTTCTCTACTTTTTTTGTGCAGACCCTGGTCACCTATTTATAGCCATCAGTGAGAAGCCTCTAGAGCCCTGGCCGTTGGCGCAAAATCCGGATCTCAACGGCCTTGGATCTGCCGCGCGCGCGCGGCAGGGGCGCGGCACTGTTGAGGCCGTTGGCTAACAACTTTCTGGTACGAGTTGGTTGCAAGGTTGTTATCCACGTGTCCTTCTAGAGTCTTCAGTTGGCGCGCGGATCTCTCTGGATTCTGATTTCAAATCTTGAGCTCTTTTAATTTAATTTCTTTAATTATTGCTAATTAAGTGATTAATGGGCTTTTTCTCTTTAAGTTGTGGGTCTGCAAAAATAGAGAGAAAAGGGGTTAAAAATCACATATTTATATACAATATGCATGGTATG